>CAXIWQ010000208.1:0-163582 GCA_964036275.1 Litoditis marina
ATGAACATTTTTAAGTTTCTACACATGAGAGGAGTTCAAAAATACCAAGTTTGAATACTAAATCTCACGTAGGGCGAAAATCGCAACTCCATTCACGTCAACTTGGGGGTGTTTTTGATTAGCACCGCCACTCAATTATTTCGGGACTGTTTCAACTTATGCAAATAAGATGAACATTTTTAAGTTTCTACACATGAGAGGAGTTCAAAAATACCAAGTTTGAATACTAAATCCCACGTAGGGCGAAAATCGCAACTCCATTCACGTCAACTTGGGGGTGTTTTTGGTTAGTACGGCCACTCAATTATTTCGGGACTGTTTCAACTTATACAAATAAGATGAACATTTTAAGTTTCTACACATGAGAGGAGTTCAAAAATACCAAGTTTGAATACCAAATCTCACGTAGGGCGAAAATCGCAACTCCATTCACGTCAACTTGGGGGTGTTTTTGGTTAGCACGGCCACTCAATTATTTCGGGACTGTTTCAACTTATGCAAATAAGATGAAAATTTTTAAGTTTCTACACATGAGAGGAGTTCAAAAATACCAAGTTTGAATACTAAATCTCACGTAGGGCGAAAATCGCAACTCCATTGACATCAATTTGGATTTGGCGGTGTTTTTGGTTAGCACCGCCACTCAATTATTTCGGGACTGTTTCAACTTATGCTAATAAGATGAACATTTTTAAGTTTCTACGCATGAGAGGAGTTCAAAAATACCAAGTTTGAACACTAAATCCCACGTAGGGGGAAAATCGCAACTCCATTCACGTCAACTTGGGGGTGTTTTTGGTTAGCACCGCCACTCAATTATTTCGGGACTGTTTCAACTTATGCAAATAAGATGAACATTTTTAAGTTTCTACACATGAGAGGAGTTCAAAAATACCAAGTTTGAATACTAAATCCCACGTAGGGCGAAAATCGCAACTCCATTCACGTCAACTTGGGGGTGTTTTTGGTTAGCACGGCCACTCAATTATTTCGGGACTGTTTCAACTTATGCAAATAAGATGAACATTTTTAAGTTTCTACACATGAGAGGAGTTCAAAAATACCAAGTTTGAATACTAAATCTCACGTAGGGCGAAAATCGCAACTCCATTCACGTCAACTTGGGGGTGTTTTTGGTTAGCACGGCCACTCAATTATTTCGGGACTGTTTCAACTTATGCAAATAAGATGAACATTTTTAAGTTTCTACACATGAGAGGAGTTCAAAAATACCAAGTTTGAATACTAAATCTCACGTAGGGCGAAAATCGCAACTCCATTGACGTCAATTTGGGGGTGTTTTTGGTTAGCACCGCCACTCAATTATTTCGGGACTGTTTCAACTTATGCTAATAAGATGAACATTTTTGAGTTTCTACACATGAGAGAAGTTCAAAAATACCAAGTTTGAACACTAAATCCCACGTAGGGCGAAAATCGCAACTCCATTCACGTCAACTTGGGGTGTTTTTGGTTAGCACGGCCACTCAATTATTTCGGGACTGTTTCAACTTATACAAATAAGATGAACATTTTTAAGTTTCTACACATGAGAGGAGTTCAAAAATACCAAGTTTGAATACTAAATCTCACGTAGGGCGAAAATCGCAACTCCATTCACGTCAACTTGGGGGTGTTTTTGATTAGCACCGCCACTCAATTATTTCGGGACTGTTTCAACTTATGCAAATAAGATGAACATTTTTAAGTTTCTACACATGAGAGGAGTTCAAAAATACCAAGTTTGAATACTAAATCCCACGTAGGGCGAAAATCGCAACTCCATTCACGTCAACTTGGGGGTGTTTTTGGTTAGTACGGCCACTCAATTATTTCGGGACTGTTTCAACTTATACAAATAAGATGAACATTTTTAAGTTTCTACACATGAGAGGAGTTCAAAAATACCAAGTTTGAATACCAAATCTCACGTAGGGCGAAAATCGCAACTCCATTCACGTCAACTTGGGGGTGTTTTTGGTTAGCACGGCCACTCAATTATTTCGGGACTGTTTCAACTTATGCAAATAAGATGAAAATTTTTAAGTTTCTACACATGAGAGGAGTTCAAAAATACCAAGTTTGAATACTAAATCTCACGTAGGGCGAAAATCGCAACTCCATTGACATCAATTTGGATTTGGCGGTGTTTTTGGTTAGCACCGCCACTCAATTATTTCGGGACTGTTTCAACTTATGCTAATAAGATGAACATTTTTAAGTTTCTACGCATGAGAGGAGTTCAAAAATACCAAGTTTGAACACTAAATCCCACGTAGGGGGAAAATCGCAACTCCATTCACGTCAACTTGGGGGTGTTTTTGGTTAGCACCGCCACTCAATTATTTCGGGACTGTTTCAACTTATGCAAATAAGATGAACATTTTTAAGTTTCTACACATGAGAGGAGTTCAAAAATACCAAGTTTGAACACTAAATCTCACGTAGGGCGAAAATCGCAACTCCATTCACGTCAACTTGGGGGTGTTTTTGGTTAGCACCGCCACTCAATTATTTCGGGACTGTTTCAACTTATGCAAATAAGATGAACATTTTTAAGTTTCTACACATGAGAGGAGTTCAAAAATACCAAGTTTGAACACTAAATCTCACGTAGGGCAAAAATCGCAACTCCATTCACGTCAATTTGGGGGTGTTTTTGGTTAGCACCGCCACTCAATTATTTCGGGACTGTTTCAACTTATACAAATAAGATGAACATTTTTAAGTTTCTACACATGAGAGGAGTTCAAAAATACCAAGTTTGAATACCAAATCTCACGTAGGGCGAAAATCGCAACTCCATTCACGTCAACTTGGGGGTGTTTTTGGTTAGCACGGCCACTCAATTATTTCGGGACTGTTTCAACTTATGCAAATAAGATGAAAATTTTTAAGTTTCTACACATGAGAGGAGTTCAAAAATACCAAGTTTGAATACTAAATCTCACGTAGGGCGAAAATCGCAACTCCATTGACGTCAATTTGGATTTGGCGGTGTTTTTGGTTAGCACCGCCACTCAATTATTTCGGGACTGTTTCAACTTATGCTAATAAGATGAACATTTTTAAGTTTCTACGCATGAGAGGAGTTCAAAAATACCAAGTTTGAACACTAAATCCCACGTAGGGGGAAAATCGCAACTCCATTCACGTCAACTTGGGGGTGTTTTTGGTTAGCACCGCCACTCAATTATTTCGGGACTGTTTCAACTTATGCAATTAAGATGAACATTTTTAAGTTTCTACACATGAGAGGAGTTCAAAAATACCAAGTTTGAACACTAAATCTCACGTAGGGCGAAAATCGCAACTCCATTCACGTCAACTTGGGGGTGTTTTTGGTTAGCACCGCCACTCAATTATTTCGGGACTGTTTCAACTTATGCAAATAAGATGAACATTTTTAAGTTTCTACACATGAGAGGAGTTCAAAAATACCAAGTTTGAACACTAAATCTCACGTAGGGCAAAAATCGCAACTCCATTCACGTCAATTTGGGGGTGTTTTTGGTTAGCACCGCCACTCAATTATTTCGGGACTGTTTCAACTTATGCTAATAAGATGAACATTTTTGAGTTTCTACACATGAGAGGAGTTCAAAATACCAAGTTTGAATACTAAATCTCACGTAGGGCGAAATCGCAACTCCATTCACGTCAACTTGGGGGTGTTTTTGGTTAGCACCGCCACCTAATTATTTCGGGACTGTTTCAACTTATGCAAATAAGATGAACATTTGAAGTTTCTACACATGAGAGGAGTTCAAAAATACCAAGTTTGAATACTAAATCTCACGTAGGGCGAAAATCGCAACTCCATTCACGTCAACTTGGGGGTGTTTTTGGTTAGCACCGCCACTCAATTATTTCGGGACTGTTTCAACTTATGCAAATAAGATGAACATTTTTAAGTTTCTACACATGAGAGGAGTTCAAAAATACCAAGTTTGAATACTAAATCTCACGTAGGGCGAAAATCGCAACTCCATTCACGTCAACTTGGGGGTGTTTTTGGTTAGCACGGCCACTCAATTATTTCGGGACTGTTTCAACTTATACAAATAAGATGAACATTTTTAGGTTTCTACACATGAGAGGAGTTCAAAAATACCAAGTTTGAATACTAAATCTCACGTAGGGCGAAACTCGCAACTCCATTCACGTCAACTTGTGGGTGTTTTTGGTTAGCACCGCCACTCAATTATTTCAGGACTGTTTCAACTTATGCTAATAAGATGAACATTTTTGAGTTTCTACACATGAGAGGAGTTCAAAAATACCAAGTTTGAACACTAATTCTCACGTAGGGCAAAAATCGCAACTCCATTCACGTCAATTTGGGGGTGTTTTTGGTTAGCACCGCCACTCAATTATTTCGGGACTGTTTCAACTTATGCTAATAAGATGATTATTTTTGAGTTTCTACACATGAGGGGAGTTCAAAAATACCAAGTTTGAATACTAAATCTCACGTAGGGCGAAAATCGCAACTCCATTCACGTCAATTTGGGGGTGTTTTTGGTTAGCACCGCCACTCAATTATTTCAGGACTGTTTCAACTTATGCTAATAAGATGAACATTTTTGAGTTTCTACACATGAGAGGAGTTCAAAAACACCAAGTTTGAACACTAAATCCCACGTAGGGCGAAAATCGCAACTCCATTCACGTCAACTTGGGGTGTTTTTGGTTAGCACGGCCACTCAATTATTTCGGGACTGTTTCAACTTATGCAAATAAGATGAACATTTTTGAGTTTCTACACATGAGAGGAGTTCAAAAATACCAAGTTTGAACACTAAATCTCACGTAGGGCGAAACTCGCAACTCCATTCACGTCAACTTGTGGGTGTTTTTGGTTAGCACCGCCACTCAATTATTTCAGGACTGTTTCAACTTATGCAAATAAGATGAACTTTTTTGAGTTTCTACACATGAGGGGAGTTCAAAAATACCAAGTTTGAATACTAAATCTCACGTAGGGCGAAATCGCAACTCCATTCACGTCAATTTGGGGGTGTTTTTGGTTAGCACCGCCACTCAATTATTTCAGGACTGTTTCAACTTATGCTAATAAGATGAACATTTTTGAGTTTCTACACATGAGAGGAGTTCAAAAACACCAAGTTTGAACACTAAATCCCACGTAGGGCGAAAATCGCAACTCCATTCACGTCAATTTGGGGGTGTTTTGGTTAGCACCGCCACTCAATTATTTCGGGACTGTTTCAACTTATACAAATAAGATGAACATTTTTAAGTTTCTACACATGAGAGGAGTTCAAAAATACCAAGTTTGAACACTAATTCTCACGTAGGGCAAAAATCGCAACTCCATTCACGTCAATTTGGGGGTGTTTTTGGTTAGCACCGCCACTCAATTATTTCGGGACTGTTTCAACTTATGCTAATAAGATGATTATTTTTGAGTTTCTACACATGAGGGGAGTTCAAAAATACCAAGTTTGAATACTAAATCTCACGTAGGGCGAAAATCGCAACTCCATTCACGTCAATTTGGGGGTGTTTTTGGTTAGCACCGCCACTCAATTATTTCAGGACTGTTTCAACTTATGCTAATAAGATGAACATTTTTGAGTTTCTACACATGAGAGGAGTTCAAAAACACCAAGTTTGAACACTAAATCCCACGTAGGGCGAAAATCGCAACTCCATTCACGTCAACTTGGGGGTGTTTTTGGTTAGCACGGCCACTCAATTATTTCGGGACTGTTTCAACTTATGCAAATAAGATGAACATTTTTGAGTTTCTACACATGAGAGGAGTTCAAAAATACCAAGTTTGAACACTAAATCTCACGTAGGGCGAAACTCGCAACTCCATTCACGTCAACTTGTGGGTGTTTTTGGTTAGCACCGCCACTCAATTATTTCAGGACTGTTTCAACTTATGCTAATAAGATGAACATTTTTGAGTTTCTACACATGAGAGGAGTTCAAAAACACCAAGTTTGAACACTAAATCCCACGTAGGGCGAAAATCGCAACTCCATTCACGTCAACTTGGGGGTGTTTTTGGTTAGCACGGCCACTCAATTATTTCGGGACTGTTTCAACTTATGCAAATAAGATGAACATTTTTGAGTTTCTACACATGAGAGGAGTTCAAAAATACCAAGTTTGAACACTAAATCTCACGTAGGGCGAAACTCGCAACTCCATTCACGTCAACTTGTGGGTGTTTTTGGTTAGCACCGCCACTCAATTATTTCAGGACTGTTTCAACTTATGCTAATAAGATGAACATTTTTGAGTTTCTACACATGAGAGGAGTTCAAAAATACCAAGTTTGAACACTAATTCTCACGTAGGGCAAAAATCGCAACTCCATTCACGTCAATTTGGGGGTGTTTTTGGTTAGCACCGCCACTCAATTATTTCGGGACTGTTTCAACTTATGCTAATAAGATGATTATTTTTGAGTTTCTACACATGAGGGGAGTTCAAAAATACCAAGTTTGAATACTAAATCTCACGTAGGGCGAAAATCGCAACTCCATTCACGTCAACTTGGGGGTGTTTTTGGTTAGCACCGCCACTCAATTATTTCGGGACTGTTTCAACTTATGCAAATAAGATGAACATTTTTAAGTTTCTACACATGAGAGGAGTTCAAAAATACCAAGTTCGAATACTAAATCTCACGTAGGGCGAAAATCGCAACTCCATTCACGTCAACTTGGGGGTGTTTTTGGTTAGCACCGCCACTCAATTATTTCGGGACTGTTTCAACTTATGCAAATAAGATGAACATTTTTAAACATGAGAGGAGTTCAAAAATACCAAGTTTGAATACTAAATATCACGTAGGGCGAAAATCGCAACTCCATTCACGTCAACTTGGGGGTGTTTTTGGTTAGCACCGCCACCTAATTATTTCGGGACTGTTTCAACTTATGCAAATAAGATGAACATTTTTGAGTTTCTACACATGAGAGGAGTTCAAAAATACCAAGTTTGAACACTAAATCTCACGTAGGGCGAAAATCGCAACTCCATTCACGTCAATTTGGGGGTGTTTTTGGTTAGCACCGCCACTCAATTATTTCAGGACTGTTTCAACTTATGCTAATAAGATGAACATTTTTGAGTTTCTACACATGAGAGGAGTTCAAAAACACCAAGTTTGAACACTAAATCCCACGTAGGGCGAAAATCGCAACTCCATTCACGTCAACTTGGGGGTGTTTTTGGTTAGCACGGCCACTCAATTATTTCGGGACTGTTTCAACTTATGCAAATAAGATGAACATTTTGAGTTTCTACACATGAGAGGAGTTCAAAAATACCAAGTTTGAACACTAAATCTCACGTAGGGCGAAACTCGCAACTCCATTCACGTCAACTTGTGGGTGTTTTTGGTTAGCACCGCCACTCAATTATTTCAGGACTGTTTCAACTTATGCTAATAAGATGAACATTTTTGAGTTTCTACACATGAGAGGAGTTCAAAAACACCAAGTTTGAACACTAAATCCCACGTAGGGCGAAAATCGCAACTCCATTCACGTCAACTTGGGGGTGTTTTTGGTTAGCACGGCCACTCAATTATTTCGGGACTGTTTCAACTTATGCAAATAAGATGAACATTTTTGAGTTTCTACACATGAGAGGAGTTCAAAAATACCAAGTTTGAACACTAAATCTCACGTAGGGCGAAACTCGCAACTCCATTCACGTCAACTTGTGGGTGTTTTTGGTTAGCACCGCCACTCAATTATTTCAGGACTGTTTCAACTTATGCTAATAAGATGAACATTTTTGAGTTTCTACACATGAGAGGAGTTCAAAAATACCAAGTTTGAACACTAATTCTCACGTAGGGCAAAAATCGCAACTCCATTCACGTCAATTTGGGGGTGTTTTTGGTTAGCACCGCCACTCAATTATTTCGGGACTGTTTCAACTTATGCTAATAAGATGATTATTTTTGAGTTTCTACACATGAGGGGAGTTCAAAAATACCAAGTTTGAATACTAAATCTCACGTAGGGCGAAAATCGCAACTCCATTCACGTCAACTTGGGGGTGTTTTTGGTTAGCACCGCCACTCAATTATTTCGGGACTGTTTCAACTTATGCAAATAAGATGAACATTTTTAAGTTTCTACACATGAGAGGAGTTCAAAAATACCAAGTTCGAATACTAAATCTCACGTAGGGCGAAAATCGCAACTCCATTCACGTCAACTTGGGGGTGTTTTTGGTTAGCACCGCCACTCAATTATTTCGGGACTGTTTCAACTTATGCAAATAAGATGAACATTTTTAAACATGAGAGGAGTTCAAAAATACCAAGTTTGAATACTAAATATCACGTAGGGCGAAAATCGCAACTCCATTCACGTCAACTTGGGGGTGTTTTTGGTTAGCACCGCCACCTAATTATTTCGGGACTGTTCCAACTTATGCAAATAAGATGAACATTTTTGAGTTTCTACACATGAGAGGAGTTCAAAAATACCAAGTTTGAACACTAAATCTCACGTAGGGCGAAAATCGCAACTCCATTCACGTCAATTTAGGGGTGTTTTTGGTTAGCACCGCCACTCAATTATTTCAGGACTGTTTCAACTTATGCTAATAAGATGAACATTTTTGAGTTTCTACACATGAGAGGAGTTCAAAAATACCAAGTTTGAACACTAAATCTCACGTAGGGCAAAAATCGCAACTCCATTCACGTCAATTTGGGGGTGTTTTTGGTTAGCACCGCCACTCAATTATTTCGGGACTGTTTCAACTTATGCTAATAAGATGAACATTTTTGAGTTTCTACACATGAGGGGAGTTCAAAAATACCAAGTTTGAACACTAAATCTCACGTAGGGCAAAAATCGCAACTCCATTCACGTCAATTTGGGGGTGTTTTTGGTTAGCACCGCCACTCAATTATTTCGGGACTGTTTCAACTTATGCTAATAAGATGAATATTTTTAAGTTTCTACACATGAGAGGAGTTCAAAAATACCAAGTTTGAACACTAAATCTCGCGTAGGGCGAAAATCGCAACTCCATTCACGTCAACTTGGGGGTGTTTTTGGTTACCACCGCCACTCAATTTTTTTTGGGACTGTTTCAACTTATGCTAATAAGATAAACATTTTTAAGTTTCTACACATGAGAGGAGTTCAAAAATACCAAGTTTGAACACTAAATCTCACGTAGGGCGAAAATCGCAACTCCATTCACGTTTCTATACATGAGAGGAGTTCAAAAATACCAAGTTTGAACACTAAATCTCACGTAGGGCGAAAATCGCAACTCCATTCACGTCAACTTGGGGGTGTTTTTGGTTAGCACCGCCACTCAATTATTTCGGGACTGTTTCAACTTATGCTAATAAGATGCACATTTTTAAGTTTCTACACATGAGAGGAGTTCAAAAATACAAATGTTTGAATACTAAATCTCACGTAGGGCGAAAATCGCAACTCCATTCACGTCAATTTGGGGGTGTTTTTGGTTAGCACCGCCACTCAATTATTTCAGGACTGTTTCAACTTATGCTAATAAGATGAACATTTTTGAGTTTCTACACACGAGAGGAGTTCAAAAATACCAAGTTTGAACACTAAATCTCTCGTAGGGCAAAAATCGCAACTCCATTCACGTCAACTTGGGGGTGTTTTTGGTTAGCACCGCCACTCAATTATTTCGGGACTGTTTCAACTTATGCTAATAAGATGCACATTTTTAAGTTTCTACACATGAGAGGAGTTCAAAAATACAAATGTTTGAATACTAAATCTCACGTAGGGCGAAAATCGCAACTCCATTCACGTCAATTTGGGGGTGTTTTTGGTTAGCACCGCCACTCAATTATTTCAGGACTGTTTCAACTTATGCTAATAAGATGAACATTTTTGAGTTTCTACACATGAGAGGAGTTCAAAAATACCAAGTTTGAACACTAAATCTCTTGTAGGGCAAAAATCGCAACTCCATTCACGTCAATTTGGGGGTGTTTTTGGTTAGCACCGCCACTCAATTATTTCGGGACTGTTTCAACTTATGCTAATAAGATGAACATTTTTGAGTTTCTACACATGAGGGGAGTTCAAAAATACCAAGTTTGAACACTAAATCTCACGTGTGGCAAAAATCGCAACTCCATTCACGTCAATTTGGGGGTGTTTTTGGTTAGCACCGCCACTCAATTATTTCGGGACTGTTTCAACTTATGCTAATAAGATGAACATTTTTAAGTTTCTACACATGAGAGGGGTTCAAAATTACCAAGTTTGAACACTAAATCCACGTAGGGCGAAAATCGCAACTCCATTCACGTCAACTTGGGGGTGTTTTTGGTTAACACGGCCACTCAATTATTTCGGGACTGTTTCAACTTATGCAAATAAGATGAACATTTTTAAGTTTCTACACATAAGAGGAGTTCAAAAATACCAAGTTTGAATACTAAATCTCACGTAGGGCGAAAATCGCAACTCCATTCACGTCAATTTCGGGGTGTTTTTGGTTAGCACCGCCACTCAATTATTTCGGGACTGTTTCAACTTATGCAAATAAGATGAACATTTTTGAGTTTCTACACATGAGAGGAGTTCAGAAAATACCAAGTTTGAACACTAAATCCCACGTAGGGCGAAAATCGCAACTCCATTCACGTCAATTTGGGGGTGTTTTTGGTTAGCACCGCCACTCAATTATTTCAGGACTGTTTCAACTCATGCTAATAAGATGAACATTTTGAGTTTCTACACATGAGAGGAGTTCAAAAATACCAAGTTTGAACACTATATCCCACGTAGGGCGAAAATCGCAACTCCATTCACGTCAACTTGGGGGTGTTTTTGGTTAGCACGGCCACTCAATTATTTCGGGACTGTTTCAACTTATGCAAATAAGATGAACATTTTTAAGTTTCTACACATAAGAGGAGTTCAAAAATACCAAGTTTGAATACTAAATCTCACGTAGGGCGAAAATCGCAACTCCATTCACGTCAATTTGGGGGTGTTTTTGGTTAGCACCGCCACTCAATTATTTCGGGACTGTTTCAACTTATGCAAATAAGATGAAAATTTTTGAGTTTCTACACATGAGAGGAGTCCAGAAAATACCAAGTTTGAACACTAAATCCCACGTAGGGCGAAAATCGCAACTCCATTCACGTCAACTTGGGGGTGTTTTTGGTTAGCACCGCCACTCAATTATTTCGGGACTGTTTCAACTTATGCTAATAAGATGAACATTTTTAAGTTTCTACACATGAGAGGAGTTCAAAAATACCAAGTTTGAACACTAAATCTCACGTAGGGCGAAAATCGCAACTACATTCACGTCAACTTGGGGGTGTTCTTGGTTAGCACCGCCACTCAATTATTTCGGGACTGTTTCAACTTATGCTAATAAGATGAACATTTTTAAGTTTCTACACATGAGAGGAGTTCAAAAATGCCAAGTTTGAACACTAAATCTCACGTAGGGCGAAAATCGCAACTCCATTCACGTCAACTTGGGGGTGTTTTTGGTCAGCACCGCCACTCAATTATTTCGCGACTGTTTCAACTTATGCTAATAAGATGAACATTTTTAAGTTTCTACACATGAGAGGAGTTCAAAAATACCAAGTTTGAACACTAAATCCCACGTAGGGGGAAAATCGCAACTCCATTCACGTCAACTTGGGGGTGTTTTTGGTTAGCACCGCCACTCAATTATTTCGGGACTGTTTCAACTTATGCTAATAAGATGAACATTTTTTAGTTTCTACACATGAGAGGAGTTCAAAAATACCAAGTTTGAACACTAAATCCCACGTAGGGCGAAAATCGCAACTCCATTCACGTCAACTTGGGGGTGTTTTTGGTTAGCACCGCCACTCAATTATTTCGGGACTGTTTCAACTTATGCTAATAAGATGAACATTTTTTAGTTTCTACACATGAGAGGAGTTCAAAAATACCAAGCTTGAACACTAATTCCCACGTAGGGCGAAAATCGCAACTCCATTCACGTCAACTTGGGGTGTTTTTGGTTAGCACCGCCACTCAATTAATTCGGGACTGTTTCAACTTATGCTAATAAGATGAACATTTTTGAGTTCCTACACACGAGAGGAGTTCAAAAGTACCAAGTTTGAACACTAAATCCCACGTAGGGCGAAAATCGCAACTCCATTCACGTCAATTTGGGGGTGTTTTTGGTTAGCACCGCCACTCAATTATTTCGGGACTGTTTCAACTTATGCAAATAAGATGAACATTTTTGAGTTTCTACACATGAGAGGAGTTCAAAAATACCAAGTTTGAACACTTAATCCCACGTAGGGCGGAAATCGCAACTCCATTCACGTCAACTTGGGGGTGTTTTTGGTTAGCACCGCCACTCAATTATTTCGGGACTGTTTCAACTTATGCTAATAAGATGAACATTTTTGAGTTTCTACACATGAGAGGAGTTCAAAAACACCAAGTTTGAACACTAAATCCCACGTAGGGCGAAAATCGCAACTCCATTCACGTCAACTTGGGGGTGTTTTTGGTTAGCACGGCCACTCAATTATTTCGGGACTGTTTAAACTTATACAAGTAAGATGAACATTTTTAAGTTTCTACACATGAGAGGAGTTCAAAAATACCACGTTTGAATACTAAATCTCACGTAGGGCGAAAATCGCAACTCCATTCACGTCAATTTGGGGGTGTTTTTGGTTAGCACCGCCACTCAATTATTTCGGGACTGTTTCAACTTATACAAATAAGATGAACATTTTTAAGTTTCTACACATGAGAGGAGTTCAAAAATACCAAGTTTGAATACTAAATCTCACGTAGGGCGAAAATCGCAACTCCATTCACGTCAACTTGGGGGTGTTTTTGGTTAGCACGGCCACTCAATTATTTCGGGACTGTTTCAACTTATGCAAATAAGATGAACATTTTTGAGTTTCTACACATGAGAGGAGTTCAAAAACACCAAGTTCGAACACTAAATCTCACGTAGGGCGAAAATCGCAACTCCATTCACGTCAATTTGGGGGTGTTTTTGGTTAGCACCGCCACTCAATTATTTCGGGACTGTTTCAACTTATACAAATAAGATGAACATTTTTAAGTTTCTACACATGAGAGGAGTTCAAAAATACCAAGTTTGAATACTAAATCTCACGTAGGGCGAAAATCGCAACTCCATTCACGTCAACTTGGGGTGTTTTTGGTTAGCACGGCCACTCAATTATTTCGGACTGTTTCAACTTATGCAAATAAGATGAACATTTTTGAGTTTCTACACATGAGAGGAGTTCAAAAACACCAAGTTCGAACACTAAATCCCACGTAGGGCGAAAATCGCAACTCCATTCACGTCAACTTGGGGGTGTTTTTGGTTAGCACGGCCACTCAATTATTTCGGG
This sequence comes from Litoditis marina, assembly GCA_964036275.1. Taxonomy (NCBI): domain Eukaryota; kingdom Metazoa; phylum Nematoda; class Chromadorea; order Rhabditida; family Rhabditidae; genus Litoditis; species Litoditis marina. The sequence goes on from CAXIWQ010000208.1 coordinate 13,403, forward strand.
ACTGTTTCAACTTATACAAATAAGATGAACATTTTTAAGTTTCTACACATGAGAGGAGTTCAAAAATACCAAGTTTGAATACTAAATCTCACGTACGGCGAAAATCGCAACTCCATTCACGTCAACTTGGGGGTGTTTTTGGTTAGCACCGCCACTCAATTATTTCGGGACTGTTTCAACTTATGCAAATAAGATGAACATTTTTAAGTTTCTACACATGAGAGGAGTTCAAAAATACCAAGTTTGAATACTAAATCTCACGTAGGGCGAAAATCGCAACTCCATTCACGTCAACTTGGGGGTGTTTTTGGTTAGCACCGCCACTCAATTATTTCGGGACTGTTTCAACTTATACAGATAAGATGAACATTTTTAAGTTTCTACACATGAGAGAAGTTCAAAAATACCAAGTTTGAATACTAAATCTCACGTAGGGCGAAAATCGCAACTCCATTCACGTCAACTTGGGGGTGTTTTTGGTTAGCACGGCCACTCAATTATTTCGGGACTGTTTCAACTTATGCAAATAAGATGAACATTTTTAAGTTTCTACACATGAGAGGAGTTCAAAAATACCAAGTTTGAAAACTAAATCTCACGTAGGGCGAAAATCGCAACTCCATTCACGTCAATTTGGGGGTGTTTTTGGTTAGCACCGCCACTCAATTATTTCGGGACTGTTTCAACTTATGCAAATAAGATGAACATTTTTAAGTTTCTACACATGAGAGGAGTTCAAAAATACCAAGTTTGAATACTAAATCTCACGTAGGGCGAAAATCGCAACTCCATTCACGTCAACTCAAACTTGGTATTTTTGAACTCTTCTCTTGTGTAGAAACTAAAAAATGTTCATCTTATTAGCATAAGTTGAAACAGTCCCGAAATAATTGAGTGGCGGTGCTAACCAAAAACACCCCCAAGTTGACGTGAATGGAGTTGCGATTTTCGCCCTACGTGGGATTTAGTGTTCAAACTTGGTATTTTTGAACTCCTCTCATGTGTAGAAACTAAAAAATGTTCATCTTATTAGCATAAGTTGAAACAGTCCCGAAATAATTGAGTGGCGGTGCTAACCAAAAACACCCCCAAGTTGACGTGAATGGAGTTGCGATTTTCCCCCTACGTGGGATTTAGTGTTCAAACTTGGTATTTTTGAACTCCTCTCATGTGTAGAAACTTAAAAATGTTCATCTTATTAGCATAAGTTGAAACAGTCCCGAAATAATTGAGTGGCGGTGCTAACCAAAAACACCCCCAAATTGACGTGAATGGAGTTGCGATTTTCGCCCTACGTGAGATTTAGTATTCAAACTTGGTATTTTTGAACTCCTCTTATGTGTAGAAACTTAAAAATGTTCATCTTATTTGCATAAGTTGAAACAGTCCCGAAATAATTGAGTGGCCGTGCTAACCAAAAACACCCCCAAGTTGACGTGAATGGAGTTGCGATTTTCGCCCTACGTGAGATTTAGTGTTCAAACTTGGTATTTTTGAACTCCTCTCATGTGTAGAAACTTAAAAATGTTCATCTTATTAGCATAAGTTGAAACAGTCCCAAAATAATTGAGTGGCGGTGCTAACCAAAAACACCCCCAAGTTGACGTGAATGGAGTTGCGATTTTCACCCTACGTGGGATTTAGTGTTCAAACTTGGTATTTTCTGAACTCCTCTCATGTGTAGAAACTCAAAAATGTTCATCTTATTTGCATAAGTTGAAACAGTCCCGAAATAATTGAGTGGCGGTGCTAGCCAAAAACACCCCCAAATTGACGTGAATGGAGTTGCGATTTTCGCCCTACGTGGGATTTAGTGTTCAAACTTGGTATTTTTGAACTCCTCTCATGTGTAGAAACTTAAAAATGTTCATCTTATTAGCATAAGTTGAAACAGTCCCGAAATAATTGAGTGGCGGTGCTAACCAAAAACACCCCCAAGTTGACGTGAATGGAGTTGCGATTTTCGCCCTACGTGGGGTTAAGTCTTCAAACTTGGTATTTTCTGAACTCCTCTCATGTGTAGAAACTTAAAAATGTTCATCTTATTTGAATAAGTTGAAACAGTCCCGAAATAATTGAGTGGCGGTGCTAACCAAAAACACCCCCAAGTTGACGTGAATGGAGTTGCGATTTTCGCCCTACGTGGGATTTAGTGTTCAAACTTGGTATTTTTGAACTCCTCTCATGTGAAGAAACTCAAAAATGTTCATCTTATTTGCATAAGTTGAAACAGTCCCGAAATAATTGAGTGGCGGTGCTAACCAAAAACACCCCCAAATTGACGTGAATGGAGTTGCGATTTTTGCCCTACGTGAGATTTAGTGTTCAAACTTGGTTATTTTGAACTCCCCTCATGTGTAGAAACTCAAAAATGTTTATCTTATTAGCATAAGTTGAAACAGTCCCGAAATAATTGAGTGGCGGTGCTAACCAAAAACACCCCCAAGTTGACGTGAATGGAGTTACGATTTTCGCCCTACGTGAGATTTAGTGTTCAAACTTGGTATTTTTGATTTCCTTTCATGTGTAGAAACTTCAAAATGTTCATCTTATTAGCATAAGTTGAAACAGTCCCGAAATAATTGAGTGGCGGTGCTAACCAAAAACACCCCCAAGTTGACGTGAATGGAGGTGCGATTTTCGCCCTACGTGGGATTTAGTGTTCAAACTTGGTATTTTCTGAACTCCTCTCATGTGTAGAAACTCAAAAATGTTCATCTTATTTGCATAAGTTGAAACAGTCCCGAAATAATTGAGTGGCGGTGCTAACCAAAAACACCCCCAAATTGACGTGAATGGAGTTGCGATTTTCGCCCTACGTGAGATTTAGTGTTCAAACTTGGTATTTTTGAACTCCTCTCATGTGTAGAAACTCAAAAATGTTCATCTTATTTGCATAAGTTGAAACAGTCCCGAAATAATTGAGTGGCGGTGCTAACCAAAAACACCCCCAAATTGACGTGAATGGAGTTGCGATTTTCGCCCTACGTGAGATTTAGTGTTCAAACTTGGTATTTTTGAACTCCCCTCATGTGTGGAAACTCAAAAATGTTTATCTTATTTGCATAAGTTGAAACAGTCCCGAAATAATTGAGTGGCCGTGCTAACCAAAAACACCCCCTAGTTGACGTGAATGGAGTTGCGATTTTCCCCCTACGTGGGATTTAGTGTTCAAACTTGGTATTTTTGAACTTCTCTCATGTGTAGAAACTCAAAAATGTTCATCTTAATAGCATAATTTGAAACAGTCCCGAAATAATTGAGTGGCGGTGCTAACCAAAAACACCCCCAAGTTGACGTGAATGGAGTTGCGATTTTCGCCCTACGTGGGATTTAGTGTTCAAACTTGGTATTTTTGAACTTCTCTCATGTGTAGAAACTCAAAAATGTTCATCTTAATAGCATAAGTTGAAACAGTCCCGGAATAATTGAGTGGCGGTGCTAACCAAAAACACCCCCAAGTTGACGTGAATGGAGTTGCGATTTTCCCCCTACGTGGGATTTAGTGTTCAAACTTGGTATTTTTGAACTTCTCTCATGTGTAGAAACTCAAAAATGTTCATCTTAATAGCATAATTTGAAACAGTCCCGAAATAATTGAGTGGCGGTGCTAACCAAAAACACCCCCAAGTTGACGTGAATGGAGTTGCGATTTTCGCCCTACGTGGGATTTAGTGTTCAAACTTGGTATTTTTGAACTTCTCTCATGTGTAGAAACTCAAAAATGTTCATCTTAATAGCATAAGTTGAAACAGTCCCGGAATAATTGAGTGGCGGTGCTAACCAAAAACACCCCCAAGTTGACGTGAATGGAGTTGCGATTTTCGCCCTACGTGGGGTTAAGTCTTCAAACTTGGTATTTTCTGAACTCCTCTCATGTGTAGAAACTTAAAAATGTTCATCTTATTTGAATAAGTTGAAACAGTCCCGAAATAATTGAGTGGCGGTGCTAACCAAAAACACCCCCAAGTTGACGTGAATGGAGTTGCGATTTTCGCCCTACGTGGGATTTAGTGTTCAAACTTGGTATTTTTGAACTCCTCTCATGTGAAGAAACTCAAAAATGTTCATCTTATTTGCATAAGTTGAAACAGTCCCGAAATAATTGAGTGGCGGTGCTAACCAAAAACACCCCCAAATTGACGTGAATGGAGTTGCGATTTTTGCCCTACGTGAGATTTAGTGTTCAAACTTGGTTATTTTGAACTCCCCTCATGTGTAGAAACTCAAAAATGTTTATCTTATTAGCATAAGTTGAAACAGTCCCGAAATAATTGAGTGGCGGTGCTAACCAAAAACACCCCCAAGTTGACGTGAATGGAGTTACGATTTTCGCCCTACGTGAGATTTAGTGTTCAAACTTGGTATTTTTGAACTCCTTTCATGTGTAGAAACTTCAAAATGTTCATCTTATTAGCATAAGTTGAAACAGTCCCGAAATAATTGAGTGGCGGTGCTAACCAAAAACACCCCCAAGTTGACGTGAATGGAGGTGCGATTTTCGCCCTACGTGGGATTTAGTGTTCAAACTTGGTATTTTCTGAACTCCTCTCATGTGTAGAAACTCAAAAATGTTCATCTTATTTGCATAAGTTGAAACAGTCCCGAAATAATTGAGTGGCGGTGCTAACCAAAAACACCCCCAAATTGACGTGAATGGAGTTGCGATTTTCGCCCTACGTGAGATTTAGTGTTCAAACTTGGTATTTTTGAACTCCTCTCATGTGTAGAAACTCAAAAATGTTCATCTTATTTGCATAAGTTGAAACAGTCCCGAAATAATTGAGTGGCGGTGCTAACCAAAAACACCCCCAAATTGACGTGAATGGAGTTGCGATTTTCGCCCTACGTGAGATTTAGTGTTCAAACTTGGTATTTTTGAACTCCCCTCATGTGTGGAAACTCAAAAATGTTTATCTTATTTGCATAAGTTGAAACAGTCCCGAAATAATTGAGTGGCCGTGCTAACCAAAAACACCCCCTAGTTGACGTGAATGGAGTTGCGATTTTCCCCCTACGTGGGATTTAGTGTTCAAACTTGGTATTTTTGAACTTCTCTCATGTGTAGAAACTCAAAAATGTTCATCTTAATAGCATAATTTGAAACAGTCCCGAAATAATTGAGTGGCGGTGCTAACCAAAAACACCCCCAAGTTGACGTGAATGGAGTTGCGATTTTCGCCCTACGTGGGATTTAGTGTTCAAACTTGGTATTTTTGAACTTCTCTCATGTGTAGAAACTCAAAAATGTTCATCTTAATAGCATAAGTTGAAACAGTCCCGGAATAATTGAGTGGCGGTGCTAACCAAAAACACCCCCAAGTTGACGTGAATGGAGTTGCGATTTTCGCCCTACGTGGGATTTAGTGTTCAAACTTGGTATTTTTGAACTCCTCTCATGTGTAGAAACTAAAAAAATGTTCATCTTATTAGCATAAGTTGAAACAGTCCCGAAATAATTGAGTGGCGGTGCTAACCAAAACACCCCCAAGTTGACGTGAATGGAGTTGCGATTTTCGCCCTACGTGAGATTTAGTGTTCAAACTTGGTATTTTTGAACTCCTTTCATGTGTAGAAACTTCAAAATGTTCAGCTTATTAGCATAAGTTGAAACAGTCCCGAAATAATTGAGTGGCGGTGCTAACCAAAAACACCCCAAGTTGACGTGAATGGAGTTGCGATTTTCGCCCTACGTGGGATTTAGTGTTCAAACTTGGTCTTTTGAACTCCTCTCATGTGTAGAAACTCAAAATGTTCATCTTATTTGCATAAGTTGAAACAGTCCCGAAATAATTGAGTGGCGGTGCTAACCAAAAACACTCCCAAATTGACGTGAATGGAGTTGCGATTTTTGCCCTACGTGAGATTTAGTGTTCAAACTTGGTATTTTGAACTCTTCTCTTGTGTAGAAACTAAAAAATGTTCATCTTATTAGCATAAGTTGAAACAGTCCCGAAATAATTGAGTGGCGGTGCTAACCAAAAACACCCCCAAGTTGACGTGAATGGAGTTGCGATTTTCGCCCTACGTGGGATTTAGTGTTCAAACTTGGTATTTTTGAACTCCTCTCATGTGTAGAAACTAAAAATGTTCATCTTATTAGCATAAGTTGAAACAGTCCCGAAATAATTGAGTGGCGGTGCTAACCAAAAACACCCCCAAGTTGACGTGAATGGAGTTGCGATTTTCCCCTACGTGGGATTTAGTGTTCAAACTTGGTATTTTTGAACTCCTCTCATGTGTAGAAACTTAAAAATGTTCATCTTATTAGCATAAGTTGAAACAGTCCCGAAATAATTGAGTGGCGGTGCTAACCAAAAACACCCCCAAATTGACGTGAATGGAGTTGCGATTTTCGCCCTACGTGAGATTTAGTATTCAAACTTGGTATTTTTGAACTCCTCTTATGTGTAGAAACTTAAAAATGTTCATTCTTATTTGCATAAGTTGAAACAGTCCCGAAATAATTGAGTGGCCGTGCTAACCAAAAACACCCCCAAGTTGACGTGAATGGAGTTGCGATTTCGCCCTACGTGAGATTTAGTGTTCAAACTTGGTCTTTTGAACTCCTCTCATGTGTAGAAACTCAAAAATGTTCATCTTATTTGCATAAGTTGAAACAGTCCCGAAATAATTGAGTGGCGGTGCTAACCAAAAACACTCCCAAATTGACGTGAATGGAGTTGCGATTTTTGCCCTACGTGAGATTTAGTGTTCAAACTTGGTATTTTGAACTCTTCTCTTGTGTAGAAACTAAAAAATGTTCATCTTATTAGCATAAGTTGAAACAGTCCCGAAATAATTGAGTGGCGGTGCTAACCAAAAACACCCCCAAGTTGACGTGAATGGAGTTGCGATTTTCGCCCTACGTGGGATTTAGTGTTCAAACTTGGTATTTTTGAACTCCTCTCATGTGTAGAAACTAAAAAATGTTCATCTTATTAGCATAAGTTGAAACAGTCCCGAAATAATTGAGTGGCGGTGCTAACCAAAAACACCCCCAAGTTGACGTGAATGGAGTTGCGATTTTCCCCTACGTGGGATTTAGTGTTCAAACTTGGTATTTTTGAACTCCTCTCATGTGTAGAAACTTAAAAATGTTCATCTTATTAGCATAAGTTGAAACAGTCCCGAAATAATTGAGTGGCGGTGCTAACCAAAAACACCCCCAAATTGACCAAATTGACGTGAATGGAGTTGCGATTTTCGCCCTACGTGAGATTTAGTCATTTAGTATTCAAACTTGGTATTTTTGAACTCCTCTTATGTGTAGAAACTTAAAAATGTTCATCTTATTTGCATAAGTTGAAACAGTCCCGAAATAATTGAGTGGCCGTGCTAACCAAAAACACCCCCAAGTTGACGTGAATGTAGTTGCGATTTTCGCCCTACGTGAGATTTAGTGTTCAAACTTGGTATTTTTGAACTCCTCTCATGTGTAGAAACTTAAAAATGTTCATCTTATTAGCATAAGTTGAAACAGTCCCAAAATAATTGAGTGGCGGTGCTAACCAAAAACACCCCCAAGTTGACGTGAATGGAGTTGCGATTTTCACCCTACGTGGGATTTAGTGTTCAAACTTGGTATTTTCTGAACTCCTCTCATGTGTAGAAACTCAAAAATGTTCATCTTATTTGCATAAGTTGAAACAGTCCCGAAATAATTGAGTGGCGGTGCTAGCCAAAAACACCCCCAAATTGACGTGAATGGAGTTGCGATTTTCGCCCTACGTGGGATTTAGTGTTCAAACTTGGTATTTTTGAACTCCTCTCATGTGTAGAAACTTAAAAATGTTCATCTTATTAGCATAAGTTGAAACAGTCCCGAAATAATTGAGTGGCGGTGCTAACCAAAAACACCCCCAAGTTGACGTGAATGGAGTTGCGATTTTCGCCCTACGTGGGATTTAGTGTTCAAACTTGGTATTTTCTGAACTCCTCTCATGTGTAGAAACTCAAAAATGTTCATCTTATTTGCATAAGTTGAAACAGTCCCGAAATAATTGAGTGGCGGTGCTAACCAAAAACACCCCCAAATTGACGTGAATGGAGTTGCGATTTTCGCCCTACGTGAGATTTAGTGTTCAAACTTGGTATTTTTGAACTCCCCTCATGTGTGGAAACTCAAAAATGTTTATCTTATTTGCATAAGTTGAAACAGTCCCGAAATAATTGAGTGGCCGTGCTAACCAAAAACACCCCCTAGTTGACGTGAATGGAGTTGCGATTTTCCCCCTACGTGGGATTTAGTGTTCAAACTTGGTATTTTTGAACTTCTCTCATGTGTAGAAACTCAAAAATGTTCATCTTAATAGCATAAGTTGAAACAGTCCCGAAATAATTGAGTGGCGGTGCTAACCAAAAACACCCCCAAGTTGACGTGAATGGAGTTGCGATTTTCGCCCTACGTGGGATTTAGTGTTCAAACTTGGTATTTTTGAACTTCTCTCATGTGTAGAAACTCAAAAATGTTCATCTTAATAGCATAAGTTGAAACAGTCCCGAAATAATTGAGTGGCGGTGCTAACCAAAAACACCCCCAAGTTGACGTGAATGGAGTTGCGATTTTCGCCCTACGTGAGATTTAGTGTTCAAACTTGGTATTTTTGAACTCCTCTCATGTGTAGAAACTAAAAAATGTTCATCTTATTAGCATAAGTTGAAACAGTCCCGAAATAATTGAGTGGCGGTGCTAACCAAAAACACCCCCAAGTTGACGTGAATGGAGTTGCGATTTTCGCCCTACGTGAGATTTAGTGTTCAAACTTGGTATTTTTGAACTCCTTTCATGTGTAGAAACTTCAAAATGTTCAGCTTATTAGCATAAGTTGAAACAGTCCCGAAATAATTGAGTGGCGGTGCTAACCAAAAACACCCCCAAGTTGACGTGAATGGAGTTGCGATTTTCGCCCTACGTGGGATTTAGTGTTCAAACTTGGTGTTTTTGAACTCCTCTCATGTGTAGAAACTTAAAAAATGTTCATCTTATTTGTATAAGTTGAAACAGTCCCGAAATAATTGAGTGGCGGTGCTAACCAAAAACACCCCCAAATTGACGTGAATGGAGTTGCGATTTTCGCCCTACGTGAGATTTAGTATTCAAACTTGGTATTTTTGAACTCCTCTCATGTGTAGAAACTCAAAAATGTTCATCTTATTTGCATAAGTTGAAACAGTCCCGAAATAATTGAGTGGCGGTGCTAACCAAAAACACTCCCAAATTGACGTGAATGGAGTTGCGATTTTTGCCCTACGTGAGATTTAGTGTTCAAACTTGGTATTTTTGAACTCTTCTCTTGTGTAGAAACTAAAAAATGTTCATCTTATTAGCATAAGTTGAAACAGTCACCACCCCATACCGGACTCGACTAAATGACGTAACGGGACGGGACGGGACGGCACCCGGCATGGAACAATCAGCACTAACCAGTATGACCATTAATTGTGTCACTAAAATCTAAGGTCGTGGTGTCTAAGGAAAATCAATGATATCGATTTATTGATTTTTTAAGGCCTTAAGTTGGAGAGTGAAATTCCGGAGATACTCCACATGAAAGCCTGTATTCTGAAGTTGATTGTTTCTGTCGAGCACTTTTTGCCGGAAACGTTTCCGGAAAGAGTTACATTAATTAGAAAAAAGTACATTTTTTTAATACTTTCATTCCTCATACCGCGTATGTTGTAGATATGACCGTGAAATTTTTGGCTGGTTGAACTCTCCAAAACTCCCTTCTACTGGCTCAATATCGTGGAAAATTTCGCAACTTCCTCCGGAATTGAGAAATTTCCGGAACTTTTCGAGATTTCCGAACTGTTTTAAAATGGTCCTCATCTGTTCATATTGTGACACAAGATGTGTCATGACCTACTGAGTATACATCTGCAATATGAAAGATCAAAGATCAAGTATCGATTTTTGGTGATCTCCGTTATGAAACGTAGTACCTCATAAACGAGGCTACAAAAGAAGGTTCCCGTGAACTATTTGTTTTCTTATTTTCATAGTGTATAGTGTTGATTGTCAGGTACTCTACTCTATAAGTAATAAACATTATCTCATATAACAGGTGTTCTGTAAGCGTTGATAAAAATCAACACAAAATTTCATTCATTTTGGTGGGGCACATGTTCAAAATGTGATTGAATCTCTGAGATTTGTGTATAAGATGTGCATAAAGAATTAAAACAGTTTGTATGTGACAGATTTTTGAATTTCTCAAAAATAATTTTTTAAGACGTTTTTTTAGAAAAAAGTGAAACAGCCAAATGCATGCAGTATGACCCAAATTTTGTCCATAGACGAAGGTTAATAGACCGGCAAATATTGTAGAAAATTAGGCAAAACCATTCAGCCGTTCTCGAGTTATTCAAGTTTTAAATGTCCAACCCGTACTATATACGGCGCAAATAGGCTCACTTTTAAGCTACTTCGGACTCAACATTTTCCCACGCCTCTTCTGACCGTCTAAATGATCGGAATGACTTGAAACTCATAGGGCAGGACCAGTATTGGATAAAGATTGTACTGCCAAAGCATTAAGGTCAAAGGTCAATTATTGATTTTTTTAGCGCAATAAATATGATTTTGGCCTAAAACTGCTATGGAAATAGATGTAACTCCAAATTTAGTGTCGTTGTATTCCACTACTCATGAACAACGCAAAAAGTCAAACACGGGGTACGTAGGGAAAAAATGAACCAAGTTACAGTAGTTTTAATTTTCAAGATCAAACCATCAATTGATGACGTCATATACCAAGCATTTCACTAGCAAAAAAGTCAAATTCTTTTGATTAGTTTCTCTCAGGCTTTTAACTACCGCAACACGTTATGTATACTTAAACGTGAAGATTGTTTGAATTCTAAGCAACGACGAGTAATATTCAGATTGTCAGAAGACGTCAGAAATAAACTTCGTTCAAACTTTCTGAAACTCTCAGAACAAGTAGGAAATAGTCCAAAAATGTTACGACTGCATTGTTTCAGGAAGTGACGATCACGTTAGATAAGATTCTGAAGGCCAGAAGACGTCAAGTCGTCAAACTACTCAAAGCAGTTTGAAACGTTCAAAAAAAGTAAGAAACGTGATAACAACCCTAAATTAAGGTGCAAAACATAGCTAACATGCACGCTAGACGGGCACGCGGCGTGAGCCGCGTGACCGGCTAGTCCCGAAATAATTGAGTGGCGGTGCTAACCAAAAACACCCCCAAGTTGACGTGAATGGAGTTGCGATTTTCGCCCTACGTGGGATTTAGTGTTCAAACTTGGTATTTTTGAACTCCTCTCATGTGTAGAAACTAAAAAATGTTCATCTTATTAGCATAAGTTGAAACAGTCCCGAAATAATTGAGTGGCGGTGCTAACCAAAAACACCCCCAAGTTGACGTGAATGGAGTTGCGATTTTCCCCCTACGTGGGATTTAGTGTTCAAACTTGGTATTTTTGAACTCCTCTCATGTGTAGAAACTTAAAAATGTTCATCTTATTAGCATAAGTTGAAACAGTCCCGAAATAATTGAGTGGCGGTGCTAACCAAAAACACCCCCAAATTGACGTGAATGGAGTTGCGATTTTCGCCCTACGTGAGATTTAGTATTCAAACTTGGTATTTTTGAACTCCTCTTATGTGTAGAAACTTAAAAATGTTCATCTTATTTGCATAAGTTGAAACAGTCCCGAAATAATTGAGTGGCCGTGCTAACCAAAAACACCCCCAAGTTGACGTGAATGGAGTTGCGATTTTCGCCCTACGTGAGATTTAGTGTTCAAACTTGGTATTTTTGAACTCCTCTCATGTGTAGAAACTTAAAAATGTTCATCTTATTAGCATAAGTTGAAACAGTCCCAAAATAATTGAGTGGCGGTGCTAACCAAAAACACCCCCAAGTTGACGTGAATGGAGTTGCGATTTTCACCCTACGTGGGATTTAGTGTTCAAACTTGGTATTTTCTGAACTCCTCTCATGTGTAGAAACTCAAAAATGTTCATCTTATTTGCATAAGTTGAAACAGTCCCGAAATAATTGAGTGGCGGTGCTAGCCAAAAACACCCCCAAATTGACGTGAATGGAGTTGCGATTTTCGCCCTACGTGGGATTTAGTGTTCAAACTTGGTATTTTTGAACTCCTCTCATGTGTAGAAACTTAAAAATGTTCATCTTATTAGCATAAGTTGAAACAGTCCCGAAATAATTGAGTGGCGGTGCTAACCAAAAACACCCCCAAGTTGACGTGAATGGAGTTGCGATTTTCGCCCTACGTGGGGTTAAGTCTTCAAACTTGGTATTTTCTGAACTCCTCTCATGTGTAGAAACTCAAAAATGTTCATCTTATTTGAATAAGTTGAAACAGTCCCGAAATAATTGAGTGGCGGTGCTAACCAAAAACACCCCCAAGTTGACGTGAATGGAGTTGCGATTTTCGCCCTACGTGGGATTTAGTGTTCAAACTTGGTATTTTTGAACTCCTCTCATGTGGAGAAACTCAAAAATGTTCATCTTATTTGCATAAGTTGAAACAGTCCCGAAATAATTGAGTGGCGGTGCTAACCAAAAACACCCCCAAATTGACGTGAATGGAGTTGCGATTTTTGCCCTACGTGAGATTTAGTGTTCAAACTTGGTATTTTTGAACTCCCCTCATGTGTAGAAACTCAAAAATGTTTATCTTATTAGCATAAGTTGAAACAGTCCCGAAATAATTGAGTGGCGGTGCTAACCAAAAACACCCCCAAGTTGACGTGAATGGAGTTGCGATTTTCGCCCTACGTGAGATTTAGTGTTCAAACTTGGTATTTTTGAACTCCTCTCATGTGTAGAAACTAAAAAATGTTCATCTTATTAGCATAAGTTGAAACAGTCCCGAAATAATTGAGTGGCGGTGCTAACCAAAAACACCCCCAAGTTGACGTGAATGGAGTTGCGATTTTCGCCCTACGTGGGGTTAAGTCTTCAAACTTGGTATTTTCTGAACTCCTCTCATGTGTAGAAACTCAAAAATGTTCATCTTATTTGAATAAGTTGAAACAGTCCCGAAATAATTGAGTGGCGGTGCTAACCAAAAACACCCCCAAGTTGACGTGAATGGAGTTGCGATTTTCGCCCTACGTGGGATTTAGTGTTCAAACTTGGTATTTTTGAACTCCTCTCATGTGGAGAAACTCAAAAATGTTCATCTTATTTGCATAAGTTGAAACAGTCCCGAAATAATTGAGTGGCGGTGCTAACCAAAAACACCCCCAAATTGACGTGAATGGAGTTGCGATTTTTGCCCTACGTGAGATTTAGTGTTCAAACTTGGTTATTTTGAACTCCCCTCATGTGTAGAAACTCAAAAATGTTTATCTTATTAGCATAAGTTGAAACAGTCCCGAAATAATTGAGTGGCGGTGCTAACCAAAAACACCCCCAAGTTGACGTGAATGGAGTTGCGATTTTCGCCCTACGTGGGATTTAGTGTTCAAACTTGGTATTTTCTGAACTCCTCTCATGTGTAGAAACTCAAAAATGTTCATCTTATTTGCATAAGTTGAAACAGTCCCGAAATAATTGAGTGGCGGTGCTAACCAAAAACACCCCCAAATTGACGTGAATGGAGTTGCGATTTTCGCCCTACGTGAGATTTAGTGTTCAAACTTGGTATTTTTGAACTCCTCTCATGTGTAGAAACTCAAAAATGTTCATCTTATTTGCATAAGTTGAAACAGTCCCGAAATAATTGAGTGGCGGTGCTAACCAAAAACACCCCCAAATTGACGTGAATGGAGTTGGATTATTATTGTCCAAGCTCAAAATCAGTAAAGAAGGGTTTAGGTTGTTATTGTCCAACTCCAAATCAGTGAAGAAGGGTTTGTATTATTATTGTCCAACTCAAAATCAGTGAAGAAGGGTTTGGATTATTATTGTCCAACTCAAAATCAGTAAAGAAGGGTTTGGATTATTATTGTCCAAGCTCAAAATCAGTAAAGAAGGGTACGGATTATTATTTTCCAACTCAAAATCAGTGAAGAAAGGTTTGGATTATTGTTGTCCAACTTCAAATCAGTAAAGAAGGGTTTGGATTATTATTGTCCAAGCTCAAAATCAGTAAAGAAGGGTTTAGGTTGTTATTGTCCAACTCCAAATCAGTGAAGAAGGGTTTGGATTATTATTGTCCAACTCAAAATCAGTGAAGAAGGGTTTGGATTATTATTGTCCAACTCAAAATCAGTAAAGAAGGGTTTGGATTATTATTGTCCAACTCCAAATCAGTAAAGAAGGGTTTGGATTATTATTGTCCAACTCAAATCAGTGAAGAAAGGTTTGGATTATTGTTGTCCAACTTCAAATCAGTAAAGAAGGGTTTGGATTATTATTGTCCAAGCTCAAAATCAGTAAAGAAGGGTTTAGGTTGTTATTGTCCAACTCCAAATCAGTGAAGAAGGGTTTGGATTATTATTGTCCAAGCTCAAAATCAGTAAAGAAGGGTTTGGATTATTATTGTCCAAGCTCAAAATCAGTAAAGAAGGGTACGGATTATCATTTTCCAACTCAAAATCAGTAAAGAAAGGTTTGGATTATTATTGTCCAACTTCAAATCAGTAAAGAAGGGTTTGGATTATTATTGTCCAATTCAAAATCAGTGAAGAAAGGTTTGGATTATTGTTGTCCAAGCTCAAAATCAGTAAAGAAGGTTACGGATTATTATTTTCCAACTCAAAATCAGTAAAGAAGGGTTTGGATTATTATTGTCCAACTCCAAATCAGTAAAGAAGGGTTTGGATTATTATTGTCCAACTCCAAATCAGTAAAGAAGGGTTTGGATTATTATTGTCCAACTCAAAATCAGTGAAGAAAGGTTTGGATTATTGTTGTCCAACTTCAAATCAGTAAGGAAGGGTTTGGATTATTATTGTCCAAGCTCAAAATCAGTAAAGAAGGGTTTAGGTTGTTATTGTCCAACTCCAAATCAGTGAAGAAGGGTTTGGATTATTATTGTCCAACTCAAAATCAGTGAAGAAGGGTTTGGATTATTGTTGTCCAACTTCAAATCAGTGAAGAAGGGTTTGGATTATTATTGTCCAACTCAAAATCAGTAAAGAAGGGTACGGATTATTATTTTCCAACTCAAAATCAGTGAAGAAAGGTTTGGATTATTGTTGTCCAACTTCAAATCAGTAAAGAAGGGTTTGGATTATTATTGTCCAAGCTCAAAATCAGTAAAGAAGGGTTTAGGTTGTTATTGTCCAACTCCAAATCAGTGAAGAAGGGTTTGGATTATTATTGTCCAACTCAAAATCAGTGAAGAAGGGTTTGGATTATTATTGTCCAACTCAAAATCAGTAAAGAAGGGTTTGGATTATTATTGTCCAACTCCAAATCAGTAAAGAAGGGTTTGGATTATTATTGTCCAACTCAAAATCAGTGAAGAAAGGTTTGGATTATTGTTGTCCAACTTCAAATCAGTAAAGAAGGGTTTGGATTATTATTGTCCAAGCTCAAAATCAGTAAAGAAGGGTTTAGGTTGTTATTGTCCAACTCCAAATCAGTGAAGAAGGGTTTGGATTATTATTGTCCAACTCAAAATCAGTGAAGAAGGGTTTGGATTATTATTGTCCAACTCAAAATCAGTAAAGAAGGGTTTGGATTATTATTGTCCAAGCTCAAAATCAGTAAAGAAGGGTACGGATTATCATTTTCCAACTCAAAATCAGTAAAGAAAGGTTTGGATTATTATTGTCCAACTTCAAATCAGTAAAGAAGGGTTTGGATTATTATTGTCCAACTCAAAATCAGTAAAGAAGGGTTTGGATTATTATTGTCCAACTCCAAATCAGTAAAGAAGGGTTTGGATTATTATTGTCCAACTCAAAATCAGTGAAGAAAGGTTTGGATTATTGTTGTCCAACTTCAAATCAGTAAAGAAGGGTTTGGATTATTATTGTCCAAGCTCAAAATCAGTAAAGAAGGGTTTAGGTTGTTATTGTCCAACTCCAAATCAGTGAAGAAGGGTTTGGATTATTATTGTCCAACTCAAAATCAGTGAAGAAGGGTTTGGATTATTATTGTCCAACTCAAAATCAGTAAAGAAGGGTTTGGATTATTATTGTCCAAGCTCAAAATCAGTAAAGAAGGGTACGGATTATTATTTTCCAACTCAAAATCAGTAAAGAAAGGTTTGGATTATTATTGTCCAACTTCAAATCAGTAAAGAAGGGTTTGGATTATTATTGTCCAACTCCAAATCAGTAAAGAAGGGTTTGGATTATTATTGTCCAACTCAAAATCAGTGAAGAAAGGTTTGGATTATTGTTGTCCAAGCTCAAAATCAGTAAAGAAGGGTTTGGATTATTATTGTCCAAGCTCAAAATCAGTAAAGAAGGGTACGGATTATCATTTTCCAACTCAAAATCAGTAAAGAAAGGTTTGGATTATTATTGTCCAACTTCAAATCAGTAAAGAAGGGTTTGGATTATTATTGTCCAACTCAAAATCAGTGAAGAAAGGTTTGGATTATTGTTGTCCAAGCTCAAAATCAGTAAAGAAGGTTACGGATTATTATTTTCCAACTCAAAATCAGTAAAGAAGGGTTTGGATTATTATTGTCCAACTCCAAATCAGTAAAGAAGGGTTTGGATTATTATTGTCCAACTCAAAATCAGTGAAGAAAGGTTTGGATTATTGTTGTCCAACTTCAAATCAGTAAAGAAGGGTTTGGATTATTATTGTCCAAGCTCAAAATCAGTAAAGAAGGGTTTAGGTTGTTATTGTCCAACTCCAAATCAGTGAAGAAGGGTTTGGATTATTATTGTCCAACTCAAAATCAGTGAAGAAGGGTTTGGATTATTGTTGTCCAACTTCAAATCAGTGAAGAAGGGTTTGGATTATTATTGTCCAACTCAAAATCAGTAAAGAAGGGTACGGATTATTATTTTCCAACTCAAAATCAGTGAAGAAAGGTTTGGATTATTGTTGTCCAACTTCAAATCAGTAAAGAAGGGTTTGGATTATTATTGTCCAAGCTCAAAATCAGTAAAGAAGGGTTTAGGTTGTTATTGTCCAACTCCAAATCAGTGAAGAAGGGTTTGGATTATTATTGTCCAACTCAAAATCAGTGAAGAAGGGTTTGGATTATTATTGTCCAACTCAAAATCAGTAAAGAAGGGTTTGGATTATTATTGTCCAACTCCAAATCAGTAAAGAAGGGTTTGGATTATTATTGTCCAACTCAAAATCAGTGAAGAAAGGTTTGGATTATTGTTGTCCAACTTCAAATCAGTAAAGAAGGGTTTGGATTATTATTGTCCAAGCTCAAAATCAGTAAAGAAGGGTTTAGGTTGTTATTGTCCAACTCCAAATCAGTGAAGAAGGGTTTGGATTATTATTGTCCAACTCAAAATCAGTGAAGAAGGGTTTGGATTATTATTGTCCAACTCAAAATCAGTAAAGAAGGGTTTGGATTATTATTGTCCAAGCTCAAAATCAGTAAAGAAGGGTACGGATTATCATTTTCCAACTCAAAATCAGTAAAGAAAGGTTTGGATTATTATTGTCCAACTTCAAATCAGTAAAGAAGGGTTTGGATTATTATTGTCCAACTCAAAATCAGTAAAGAAGGGTTTGGATTATTATTGTCCAACTCCAAATCAGTAAAGAAGGGTTTGGATTATTATTGTCCAACTCAAAATCAGTGAAGAAAGGGTTTGGATTATTGTTGTCCAACTTCAAATCAGTAAAGAAGGGTTTGGATTATTATTGTCCAAGCTCAAAATCAGTAAAGAAGGGTTTAGGTTGTTATTGTCAACTCCAAATCAGTGAAGAAGGGTTTGGATTATTATTGTCCAACTCAAAATCAGTGAAGAAGGGTTTGGATTATTATTGTCCAACTCAAAATCAGTAAAGAAGGGTTTGGATTATTATTGTCCAAGCTCAAAATCAGTAAAGAAGGGTACGGATTATTATTTTCCAACTCAAAATCAGTAAAGAAAGGTTTGGATTATTATTGTCCAACTTCAAATCAGTAAAGAAGGGTTTGGATTATTATTGTCCAACTCCAAATCAGTAAAGAAGGGTTTGGATTATTATTGTCCAACTCAAAATCAGTGAAGAAAGGTTTGGATTATTGTTGTCCAAGCTCAAAATCAGTAAAGAAGGGTTTGGATTATTATTGTCCAAGCTCAAAATCAGTAAAGAAGGGTACGGATTATCATTTTCCAACTCAAAATCAGTAAAGAAAGGTTTGGATTATTATTGTCCAACTTCAAATCAGTAAAGAAGGGTTTGGATTATTATTGTCCAACTCAAAATCAGTGAAGAAAGGTTTGGATTATTGTTGTCCAAGCTCAAAATCAGTAAAGAAGGTTACGGATTATTATTTTCCAACTCAAAATCAGTAAAGAAGGGTACGGATTATTATTTTCCAATTCAAAATCAGTAAAGAAAGGTTTGGAATTATTATTGTCCAACTTCAAATCAGTAAAGAAGGGTTTGGATTATTATTGTCCAACTCAAAATCAGTAAAGAAAGGTTTGGATTATTGTTGTCCAACTTCAAATCAGTAAAGAAGGGTTTGGATTATTATTGTCCAACTTTAAATCAGTAGAGAAGGGTTTGGATTATTAGTGTCCAAGCTCAAAATCAGTGAAGAAGGGTTTGGATTATTATTGTCCAAGCTCGAAATCAGTAAAGAAGGGTTTGGATTATTGTTGTCCAAGCTCAAAATCAGTAAAGAAGAGTTTGGATTAATATTTTCCAAGCTCAAAATCAGTAAAGAAGGGTTTGGATTATTATTGTCCAACTCCAAATCAGTAAAGAAGGGTTTGGATTATTATTGTCCAACTCAAAATCAGTAAGAAGGGTTTGGATTATTATTGTCCAACTCCAAATCAGTAAAGAAGGGTTTGGATTATTATTGTCCAACTCAAAATCAGTGAAGAAAGGTTTGGATTATTGTTGTCCAACTTCAAATCAGTAAAGAAGGGTTTGGATTATTATTGTCCAAGCTCAAAGCAGTAAAGAAGGGTTTAGGTTGTTATTGTCCAACTCCAAATCAGTGAAGAAGGGTTTGGATTATTATTGTCCAACTCAAAATCAGTGAAGAAAGGTTTGGATTATTGTTGTCCAAGCTCAAAATCAGTAAAGAAGGTTACGGATTATTATTTTCCAACTCAAAATCAGTAAAGAAGGGTTTGGATTATTATTGTCCAACTCCAAATCAGTAAAGAAGGGTTTGGATTATTATTGTCCAACTCAAAATCAGTGAAGAAAGGTTTGGATTATTGTTGTCCAACTTCAAATCAGTAAAGAAGGGTTTGGATTATTATTGTCCAAGCTCAAAATCAGTAAAGAAGGGTTTAGGTTGTTATTGTCCAACTCCAAATCAGTGAAGAAGGGTTTGGATTATTATTGTCCAACTCAAAATCAGTGAAGAAGGGTTTGGATTATTGTTGTCCAACTTCAAATCAGTGAAGAAGGGTTTGGATTATTATTGTCCAACTCAAAATCAGTAAAGAAGGGTACGGATTATTATTTTCCAACTCAAAATCAGTGAAGAAAGGTTTGGATTATTGTTGTCCAACTTCAAATCAGTAAAGAAGGGTTTGGATTATTATTGTCCAAGCTCAAAATCAGTAAAGAAGGGTTTAGGTTGTTATTGTCCAACTCCAAATCAGTGAAGAAGGGTTTGGATTATTATTGTCCAACTCAAAATCAGTGAAGAAGGGTTTGGATTATTATTGTCCAACTCAAAATCAGTAAAGAAGGGTTTGGATTATTATTGTCCAACTCCAAATCAGTAAAGAAGGGTTTGGATTATTATTGTCCAACTCAAAATCAGTGAAGAAAGGTTTGGATTATTGTTGTCCAACTTCAAATCAGTAAAGAAGGGTTTGGATTATTATTGTCCAAGCTCAAAATCAGTAAAGAAGGGTTTAGGTTGTTATTGTCCAACTCCAAATCAGTGAAGAAGGGTTTGGATTATTATTGTCCAACTCAAAATCAGTGAAGAAGGGTTTGGATTATTATTGTCCAACTCAAAATCAGTAAAGAAGGGTTTGGATTATTATTGTCCAAGCTCAAAATCAGTAAAGAAGGGTACGGATTATCATTTTCCAACTCAAAATCAGTAAAGAAAGGTTTGGATTATTATTGTCCAACTTCAAATCAGTAAAGAAGGGTTTGGATTATTATTGTCCAACTCAAAATCAGTAAAGAAGGGTTTGGATTATTATTGTCCAACTCCAAATCAGTAAAGAAGGGTTTGGATTATTATTGTCCAACTCAAAATCAGTGAAGAAAGGTTTGGATTATTGTTGTCCAACTTCAAATCAGTAAAGAAGGGTTTGGATTATTATTGTCCAAGCTCAAAATCAGTAAAGAAGGGTTTAGGTTGTTATTGTCCAACTCCAAATCAGTGAAGAAGGGTTTGGATTATTATTGTCCAACTCAAAATCAGTGAAGAAGGGTTTGGATTATTATTGTCCAACTCAAAATCAGTAAAGAAGGGTTTGGATTATTATTGTCCAAGCTCAAAATCAGTAAAGAAGGGTACGGATTATTATTTTCCAACTCAAAATCAGTAAAGAAAGGTTTGGATTATTATTGTCCAACTTCAAATCAGTAAAGAAGGGTTTGGATTATTATTGTCCAACTCCAAATCAGTAAAGAAGGGTTTGGATTATTATTGTCCAACTCAAAATCAGTGAAGAAAGGTTTGGATTATTGTTGTCCAAGCTCAAAATCAGTAAAGAAGGGTTTGGATTATTATTGTCCAAGCTCAAAATCAGTAAAGAAAGGTTTGGATTATTGTTGTCCAAGCTCAAAATCAGTAAAGAAGGTTACGGATTATTATTTTCCAACTCAAAATCAGTAAAGAAGGGTACGGATTATTATTTTCCAATTCAAAATCAGTAAAGAAAGGTTTGGAATTATTATTGTCCAACTCAAAATCAGTGAAGAAAGGTTTGGATTATTATTGTCCAACTCAAAATCAGTAAAGAAAGGTTTGGATTATTGTTGTCCAAGCTCAAAATCAGTAAAGAAGGTTACGGATTATTATTTTCCAACTCAAAATCAGTAAAGAAGGGTACGGATTATTATTTTCCAATTCAAAATCAGTAAAGAAAGGTTTGGAATTATTATTGTCCAACTTCAAATCAGTAAAGAAGGGTTTGGATTATTATTGTCCAACTCAAAATCAGTAAAGAAAGGTTTGGATTATTGTTGTCCAACTTCAAATCAGTAAAGAAGGGTTTGGATTATTATTGTCCAACTTTAAATCAGTAGAGAAGGGTTTGGATTATTAGTGTCCAAGCTCAAAATCAGTGAAGAAGGGTTTGGATTATTATTGTCCAAGCTCGAAATCAGTAAAGAAGGGTTTGGATTATTGTTGTCCAAGCTCAAAATCAGTAAAGAAGAGTTTGGATTAATATTTTCCAAGCTCAAAATCAGTAAAGAAGGGTTTGGATTATTATTGTCCAACTCCAAATCAGTAAAGAAGGGTTTGGATTATTATTGTCCAACTCAAAATCAGTAAAGAAGGGTTTGGATTATTATTGTCCAACTCCAAATCAGTAAAGAAGGGTTTGGATTATTATTGTCCAACTCAAAATCAGTGAAGAAAGGTTTGGATTATTGTTGTCCAACTTCAAATCAGTAAAGAAGGGTTTGGATTATTATTGTCCAAGCTCAAAGCAGTAAAGAAGGGTTTAGGTTGTTATTGTCCAACTCCAAATCAGTGAAGAAGGGTTTGGATTATTATTGTCCAACTCAAAATCAGTGAAGAAAGGTTTGGATTATTGTTGTCCAAGCTCAAAATCAGTAAAGAAGGTTACGGATTATTATTTTCCAACTCAAAATCAGTAAAGAAGGGTACGGATTATTATTTTCCAACTCAAAATCAGTAAAGAAAGGTTTGGAATTATTATTGTCCAACTTCAAATCAGTAAAGAAGGGTTTGGATTATTATTGTCCAACTCAAAATCAGTAAAGAAAGGTTTGGATTATTGTTGTCCAACTTCAAATCAGTAAAGAAGGGTTTGGATTATTATTGTCCAACTTTAAATCAGTAGAGAAGGGTTTGGATTATTAGTGTCCAAGCTCAAAATCAGTAAAGAAGGGTTTGGATTATTATTGTCCAACTCAAAATCAGTGAAGAAGGGTTTGGATTATTATTGTCCAAGCTCGAAATCAGTAAAGAAGGGTTTGGATTATTGTTGTCCAAGCTCAAAATCAGTAAAGAAGAGTTTGGATTAATATTTTCCAAGCTCAAAATCAGTAAAGAAGGGTTTGGATTATTATTGTCCAACTCCAAATCAGTAAAGAAGGGTTTGGATTATTATTGTCCAACTTCAAATCAGTAAAGAAGGGTTTGGATTATTATTGTCCAACTTTAAATCAGTAGAGAAGGGTTTGGATTATTAGTGTCCAAGCTCAAAATCAGTAAAGAAGGGTTTGGATTATTATTGTCCAACTCAAAATCAGTGAAGAAGGGTTTGGATTATTATTGTCCAAGCTCGAAATCAGTAAAGAAGGGTTTGGATTATTGTTGTCCAAGCTCAAAATCAGTAAAGAAGAGTTTGGATTAATATTTTCCAAGCTCAAAATCAGTAAAGAAGGGTTTGGATTATTATTGTCCAACTCCAAATCAGTAAAGAAGGGTTTGGATTATTATTGTCCAACTCAAAATCAGTAAAGAAGGGTTTGGATTATTATTGTCCAACTCCAAATCAGTAAAGAAGGGTTTGGATTATTATTGTCCAACTCAAAATCAGTGAAGAAAGGTTTGGATTATTGTTGTCCAACTTCAAATCAGTAAAGAAGGGTTTGGATTATTATTGTCCAAGCTCAAAGCAGTAAAGAAGGGTTTAGGTTGTTATTGTCCAACTCCAAATCAGTGAAGAAGGGTTTGGATTATTATTGTCCAACTCAAAATCAGTGAAGAAGGGTTCGGATTATTATTGTCCAACTCAAAATCAGTAAAGAAGGGTTTGGATTATTATTGTCCAAGCTCAAAATCAGTAAAGAAGGGTACGGATTATTATTTTCCAACTCAAAATCAGTAAAGAAAGGTTCGGATTATTATTGTCCAACTTCAAATCAGTGAAGAAGGGTTTGGATTATTATTGTCCAACTCCAAATCAGTAAAGAAGGGTTTGGATTATTATTGTCCAACTCAAAATCAGTGAAGAAAGGTTTGGATTATTGTTGTCCAACTTCAAATCAGTAAAGAAGGGTTTGGATTATTATTGTCCAAGCTCAAAATCAGTAAAGAAGGGTTTAGGTTGTTATTGTCCAACTCCAAATCAGTGAAGAAGGGTTTGGATTATTATTGTCCAACTCAAAATCAGTGAAGAAGGGTTTGGATTATTATTGTCCAACTCAAAATCAGTAAAGAAGGGTTTGGATTATTATTGTCCAAGCTCAAAATCAGTAAAGAAGGGTACGGATTATCATTTTCCAACTCAAAATCAGTAAAGAAAGGTTTGGATTATTATTGTCCAACTTCAAATCAGTAAAGAAGGGTTTGGATTATTATTGTCCAACTCAAAATCAGTAAAGAAGGGTTTGGATTATTATTGTCCAACTCCAAATCAGTAAAGAAGGGTTTGGATTATTATTGTCCAACTTTAAATCAGTAGAGAAGGGTTTGGATTATTAGTGTCCAAGCTCAAAATCAGTAAAGAAGGGTTTGGATTATTATTGTCCAACTCAAAATCAGTGAAGAAGGGTTTGGATTATTATTGTCCAAGCTCGAAATCAGTAAAGAAGGGTTTGGATTATTATTGTCCAAGCTCAAAATCAGTAAAGAAGGGTACGGATTATCATTTTCCAACTCAAAATCAGTAAAGAAAGGTTTGGATTATTATTGTCCAACTTCAAATCAGTAAAGAAGGGTTTGGATTATTATTGTCCAACTCAAAATCAGTAAAGAAGGGTTTGGATTATTATTGTCCAACTCCAAATCAGTAAAGAAGGGTTTGGATTATTATTGTCCAACTCAAAATCAGTAAAGAAGGGTTTGGATTATTATTGTCCAAGCTCAAAATCAGTAAAGAAGGGTACGGATTATCATTTTCCAACTCAAAATCAGTAAAGAAAGGTTTGGAATTATTATTGTCCAACTTCAAATCAGTAAAGAAGGGTTTGGATTATTATTGTCCAACTCAAAATCAGTAAAGAAAGGTTTGGATTATTGTTGTCCAACTTTTGCGAATACGATGTTTCATTTACGAGTAATTGCGAATACAAAGTTTCATTTGCGAGTAATTGCGAATACGAAGTTTCATTTGCGAATACTATGTTTCATTTGCGAATAATTGCGAATACGAAGTTTCATTTGCGAGAAATTGCGAATACGAGGTTTTATTTGCGAATGATTGCGAATACGATGTTTCATTTGCGAGTAATTGCGAATACGAAGTTTCATTTGCGAGTAATTGCGAATACGAAGTTTCATTTGCGAATACGATGTTTCATTTGCGAATAATTGCGAATACGAAGTTTCATTTGCGAATACGATGTTTCAATTGCGAGTAATTGCGAATACGAAGTTTCAATTGCGAGTAATTGCGAATACGAAGTTTCATTTGCGAGTAATTGCGAATACGAGGTTTCATTTGCGAATAATTGCGAATACGATGTTTCATTTACGAGTAATTGCGAATACGAAGTTTCATTTGCGAGTAATTGCGAATACGAAGTTTCATTTGCGAATACTATGTTTCATTTGCGAATAATTGCAAATACGAAGTTTCATTTGCGAGTAATTGTGAATACGAAGTTTCATTTGCGAGTAATTGCGAATACGAAGTTTCATTTGCGAGTAATTGCGAATACGAGGTTTCATTTGCGAATAATTGTGAATACGAAGTTTCATTTGCGAGTAATTGCGAATACGAAGTTTCATTTGCGAGTAATTGCGAATACGAAGTTTCATTTGCGAATACTATGTTTCATTTGCGAATAATTGCGAATACGAAGTGTCATTTGCGAATACGATGTTTCAATTGCGAGTAATTGCGAATACGAAGTTTCATTTGCGAGTAATTGCGAATACGAAGTTTCATTTGCGAGTAATTGCGAATACGAAGTTTCATTTGCGAGTAATTGCGAATACGAGGTTTCATTTGCGAATAATTGCGAATACGCTGTTTCATTTACGAGTAATCGCGAATACAAAGTTTCATTTGCGAATGATTGCGAATACGATGTTTCATTTGCGAATAATTGCGAATACGAAGTTTCATTTGCGAATACGATGTTTCATTTGCGAATAATTGCGAATACGAAGTTTCATTTGCGAGAAATTGCGAATACGAGGTTTTATTTGCGAATGATTGCGAATACGATGTTTCATTTTCGAATAATTGCGAATACGAAGTTTCATTTGCGAATACGATGTTTCAATTGCGAGTAATTGCGAATACGAAGTTTCATTTGCGAGTAATTGCGAATACGAAGTTTCATTTGCGAATACTATGTTTCATTTGCGAATAATTGCGAATACGAAGTGTCATTTGCGAATACGATGTTTCAATTGCGAGTAATTGCGAATACGAAGTTTCATTTGCGAGTAATTGCGAATACGAGGTTTCATTTGCGAATAATTGTGAATACGAAGTTTCATTTGCGAGTAATTGCGAATACGAAGTTTCATTTGCGAGTAATTGCGAATACGAAGTTTCATTTGCGAATACTATGTTTCATTTGCGAATAATTGCGAATACGAAGTGTCATTTGCGAATACGATGTTTCAATTGCGAGTAATTGCGAATACGAAGTTTCATTTGCGAGTAATTGCGAATACGAAGTTTCATTTGCGAGTAATTGCGAATACGAAGTTTCATTTGCGAGTAATTGCGAATACGAGGTTTCATTTGCGAATAATTGCGAATACGATGTTTCATTTACGAGTAATTGCGAATACAAAGTTTCATTTGCGAGTAATTGCGAATACGAAGTTTCATTTGCGAATACTATGTTTCATTTGCGAATAATTGCGAATACGAAGTTTCATTTGCGAGAAATTGCGAATACGAGGTTTTATTTGCGAATGATTGCGAATACGATGTTTCATTTGCGAATAATTGCGAATACGAAGTTTCATTTGCGAATACGATGTTTCAATTGCGAGTAATTGCGAATACGAAGTTTCATTTGCGAGTAATTGCGAATACGAAGTTTCATTTGCGAGTAATTGCGAATACGAGGTTTCATTTGCGAATAATTGCGAATACGATGTTTCATTTACGAGTAATTGCGAATACGAAGTTTCATTTGCGAGTAATTGCGATACGAAGTTTCATTTGCGAATACTATGTTTCATTTGCGAATAATTGCGAATACGAAGTTTCATTTGCGAATACGAAGTTTCATTTGCGAGTAATTGCGAATACGAAGTTTCATTTGCGAGTAATTGTGAATACGAAGTTTCATTTGCGAGTAATTGCGAATACGAAGTTTTATTTGCGAGTAATTGCGAATACGAAGTTTCATTTGCGAGAAATTGCGAATACGAGGTTTTATTTGCGAATAATTGCGAATACGATGTTTCATTTGCGAGTAATTGCGAATACGAAGTTTCATTTGCGAGTAATTGCGAATACGAAGTTTCATTGCGAATACGATGTTTCATTTGCGAATAATTGCGAATACGAAGTTTCATTTGCGAATACGATGTTTCATTTGCGAGTAATTGCGAATACGAAGTTTCATTTGCGGGTAATTGCGAATACGAGGTTTCATTTGCGAATAATTGCGAATACGATGTTTCATTCACTAGTAATTGTGAATACGAAGTTTCATTTGCGAGTAATTGCGAATACGAAGTTTCATTTGCGAGTAATTGCGAATACGAAGTTTCATTTGCGAATACTATGTTTCATTTGCGAATAATTGCGAATACGAAGTGTCATTTGCGAATACGATGTTTCAATTGCGAGTAATTGCGAATACGAAGTTTCATTTGCGAGTAATTGCGAATACGAAGTTTCATTTGGAGTAATTGCAAATACGAAGTTTCATTTGCGAGTAATTGCGAATACGAGGTTTCATTTGCGAATAATTGCAAATACGATGTTTCATTTACGAGTAATTGCGAATACAAAGTTTCATTTGCGAGTAATTGCGAATACGAAGTTTCATTTGCGAATACTATGTTTCATTTGCGAATAATTGCGAATACGAAGTTTCATTTGCGAGAAATTGCGAATACGAGGTTTTATTTGCGAATGATTGCGAATACGATGTTTCATTTGCGAGTAATTGCGAATACGAAGTTTCATTGCGAGTAATTGCGAATACGAAGTTTCATTTGCGAATACGATGTTTCATTTGCGAGTAATTGCGAATACGAAGTTTCATTTGCGAGTAATTGTGATACGAAGTTTCATTTGCGAGTAATTGCGAATACGAAGTTTTATTTGCGAGTAATTGCGAATACGAAGTTTCATTTGCGAGAAATTGCGAATACGAGGTTTTATTTGCAAATAATTGCGAATACGATGTTTCATTTGCGAGTAATTGCGAATACGAAGTTTCATTTGCGAGTAATTGCGAATACGAAGTTTCATTTGCGAATACGATGTTTCATTTGCGAATAATTGCGAATACGAAGTTTCATTTGCGAATACGATGTTTCATTTGCGAGTAATTGCGAATACGAAGTTTCATTTGCGAGTAATTGCGAATACGAGGTTTCATTTGCGAATAATTGCGAATACGATGTTCATTCACTAGTAATTGTGAATACGAAGTTTCATTTGCGAGTAATTGCGAATACGAAGTTTCATTTGCGAGTAATTGCGAATACGAAGTTTCATTTGCGAATACTATGTTTCATTTGCGAATACTATGTTTCATTTGCGAATAATTGCGAATACGAAGTGTCATTTGCGAATACGATGTTTCAATTGCGAGTAATTGCGAATACGGAGTTTCATTTGCGAGTAATTGCGAATACGAAGTTTCATTTGCGAGTAATTGCGAATACGAAGTTTCATTTGCGAGTAATTGCGAATACGAAGTTTCATTTGCGAGTAATTGCGAATACGAGGTTTCATTTGCGAATAATTGCGAATACGATGTTTCATTTACGAGTAATTGCGAATACAAAGTTTCATTTGCGAGTAATTGCGAATACGAAGTTTCATTTGCGAATACTATGTTTCATTTGCGAATAATTGCGAATACGAAGTTTCATTTGCGAGAAATTGCGAATACGAAGTTTCATTTGCGAATACGATGTTTCAATTGCGAGTAATTGCGAATACGGAGTTTCATTTGCGAGTAATTGCGAATACGAAGTTTCATTTGCGAGTAATTGCGAATACGAAGTTTCATTTGCGAGTAATTGCGAATACGAAGTTTCATTTGCGAGTAATTGCGAATACGAGGTTTCATTTGCGAATAATTGCGAATACGATGTTTCATTTACGAGTAATTGCGAATACAAAGTTTCATTTGCGAGTAATTGCGAATACGAAGTTTCATTTGCGAATACTATGTTTCATTTGCGAATAATTGCGAATACGAAGTTTCATTTGCGAGAAATTGCGAATACGAAGTTTCATTTGCGAGTAATTGCGAATACGAAGTTTCATTTGCGAGTAATTGCGAATACGAAGTTTCATTTGCGAATACGATGTTTCAATTGCGAGTAATTGCGAATACGAAGTTTCATTTGCGAGTAATTGCGAATACGAAGTTTCATTTGCGAGTAATTGCGAATACGAGGTTTCATTTGCGAATAATTGCGAATACGATGTTTCATTTACGAGTAATTGCGAATACGAAGTTTCATTTGCGAGTAATTGCGAATACGAAGTTTCATTTGCGAATACTATGTTTCATTTGCGAATAATTGCGAATACGAAGTTTCATTTGCGAATACGAAGTTTCATTTGCGAGTAATTGCGAATACGAAGTTTCATTTGCGAGTAATTGTGAATACGAAGTTTCATTTGCGAGTAATTGCGAATACGAAGTTTTATTTGCGAGTAATTGCGAATACGAAGTTTCATTTGCGAATACGATGTTTCAATTGCGAGTAATTGCGAATACGAAGTTTCATTTGCGAGTAATTGCGAATACGAAGTTTCATTTGCGAGTAATTGCGAATACGAGGTTTCATTTGCGAATAATTGCGAATACGATGTTTCATTTACGAGTAATTGCGAATACAAAGTTTCATTTGCGAGTAATTGCGAATACGAAGTTTCATTTGCGAATACTATGTTTCATTTGCGAATAATTGCGAATACGAAGTTTCATTTGCGAGAAATTGCGAATACGAAGTTTCATTTGCGAATACGATGTTTCAATTGCGAGTAATTGCGAATACGGAGTTTCATTTGCGAGTAATTGCGAATACAAAGTTTCATTTGCGAGTAATTGCGAATACGAAGTTTCATTTGCGAATACTATGTTTCATTTGCGAATAATTGCGAATACGAAGTTTCATTTGCGAGAAATTGCGAATACGAAGTTTCATTTGCGAATACGATGTTTCAATTGCGAGTAATTGCGAATACGGAGTTTCATTTGCGAGTAATTGCGAATACGAAGTTTTCATTTGCGAGTAATTGCGAATACGAAGTTTCATTTGCGAGTAATTGCGAATACGAAGTTTCATTTGCGAGTAATTGTGAATACGAAGTTTCATTTGCGAGTAATTGCGAATACGAAGTTTTATTTGCGAGTAATTGCGAATACGAAGTTTCATTTGCGAATACGATGTTTCAATTGCGAGTAATTGCGAATACGAAGTTTCATTTGCGAGTAATTGCGAATACGAAGTTTTATTTGCGAGTAATTGCGAATACGAGGTTTCATTTGCGAATACTATGTTTCATTTGCGAATAATTGCGAATACGAAGTTTCATTTGCGAATACGAAGTTTCATTTGCGAGTAATTGCGAATACGAAGTTTCATTTGCGAGTAATTGTGAATACGAAGTTTCATTTGCGAGTAATTGCGAATACGAAGTTCTATTTGCGAGTAATTGCGAATACGAAGTTTCATTTGCGAATACGAAGTTTCATTTGCGAGTAATTGCGAATACGAAGTTTCATTTGCGAGTAATTGCGAATACGAAGTTTCATTTGCGAGTAATTGTGAATACGAAGTTTCATTTGCGAGTAATTGCGAATACGAAGTTTTATTTGCGAGTAATTGCGAATACGAAGTTTCATTTGCGAATACGATGTTTCAATTGCGAGTAATTGCGAATACGAAGTTTCATTTGCGAGTAATTGCGAATACGAAGTTTCATTTGCGAGTAATTGCGAATACGAAGTTTCATTTGCGAATACTATGTTTCATTTGCGAATAATTGCGAATACGAAGTTTCATTTGCGAATACGAGGTTTCATTTGCGAATAATTGCGAATACGATGTTTCATTTACGAGTAATTGCGAATACAAAGTTTCATTTGCGAGTAATTGCGAATACGAAGTTTCATTTGCGAATACTATGTTTCATTTGCGAATAATTGCGAATACGAAGTTTCATTTGCGAGAAATTGCGAATACGAAGTTTCATTTGCGAGTAATTGCGAATACGAAGTTTCATTTGCGAGTAATTGCGAATACGAAGTTTCATTTGCGAATACGATGTTTCAATTGCGAGTAATTGCGAATACGAAGTTTCATTTGCGAGTAATTGCGAATACGAAGTTTCATTTGCGAGTAATTGCGAATACGAGGTTTCATTTGCGAATAATTGCGAATACGATGTTTCATTTACGAGTAATTGCGAATACGAAGTTTCATTTGCGAGTAATTGCGAATACGAAGTTTCATTTGCGAATACTATGTTTCATTTGCGAATAATTGCGAATACGAAGTTTCATTTGCGAATACGAAGTTTCATTTGCGAGTAATTGCGAATACGAAGTTTCATTTGCGAGTAATTGTGAATACGAAGTTTCATTTGCGAGTAATTGCGAATACGAAGTTTTATTTGCGAGTAATTGCGAATACGAAGTTTCATTTGCGAGAAATTGCGAATACGAGGTTTTATTTGCGAATAATTGCGAATACGATGTTTCATTTGCGAGTAATTGCGAATACGAAGTTTCATTTGCGAGTAATTGCGAATACGAAGTTTCATTTGCGAATACGATGTGTCATTTGCGAATAATTGCGAATACGAAGTTTCATTTGCGAATACGATGTTTCATTTGCGAGTAATTGCGAATACGAAGTTTCATTTGCGAGTAATTGCGAATACGAGGTTTCATTTGCGAATAATTGCGAATACGATGTTTCATTCACTAGTAATTGTGAATACGAAGTTTCATTTGCGAGTAATTGCGAATACGAAGTTTCATTTGCGAGTAATTGCGAATACGAAGTTTCATTTGCGAATACTATGTTTCATTTGCGAATAATTGCGAATACGAAGTGTCATTTGCGAATACGATGTTTCAATTGCGAGTAATTGCGAATACGAAGTTTCATTTGCGAGTAATTGCGAATACGAAGTTTCATTTGCGAGTAATTGCGAATACGAAGTTTCATTTGCGAGTAATTGCGAATACGAGGTTTCATTTGCGAATAATTGCGAATACGATGTTTCATTTACGAGTAATTGCGAATACAAAGTTTCATTTGCGAGTAATTGCGAATACGAAGTTTCATTTGCGAATACTATGTTTCATTTGCGAATAATTGCGAATACGAAGTTTCATTTGCGAGAAATTGCGAATACGAGGTTTTATTTGCGAATGATTGCGAATACGATGTTTCATTTGCGAGTAATTGCGAATACGAAGTTTCATTTGCGAGTAATTGCGAATACGAAGTTTCATTTGCGAATACGATGTTTCATTTGCGAATAATTGCGAATACGAAGTTTCATTTGCGAATACGATGTTTCAATTGCGAGTAATTGCGAATACAAAGTTTCATTTGCGAGTAATTGCGAATACGAAGTTTCATTTGCGAGTAATTGCGAATACGAGGTTTCATTTGCGAATAATTGCGAATACGATGTTTCATTTACGAGTAATTGCGAATACGAAGTTTCATTTGCGAGTAATTGCGAATACGAAGTTTCATTTGCGAATACTATGTTTCATTTGCGAATAATTGCGAATACGAAGTTTCATTTGCGAGAAATTGCGAATACGAGGTTTTATTTGCGAATGATTGCGAATACGATGTTTCATTTGCGAGTAATTGCGAATACGAAGTTTCATTTGCGAGTAATTGCAAATACGAAGTTTCATTTGCGAATACGATGTTTCATTTGCGAATAATTGCGAATACGAAGTTTCATTTGCGAATACGATGTTTCAATTGCGAGTAATTGCGAATACGAAGTTTCATTTGCGAGTAATTGCGAATACGAAGTTTCATTTGCGAGTAATTGCGAATACGAAGTTTTATTTGCGAGTAATTGCGAATACGAAGTTTCATTTGCGAGAAATTGCGAATACGAGGTTTTATTTGCGAATAATTGCGAATACGATGTTTCATTTGCGAGTAATTGCGAATACGAAGTTGCATTTGCGAGTAATTGCGAATACGAAGTTTCATTTGCGAATACGATGTTTCATTTGCGAATAATTGCGAATACGAAGTTTCATTTGCGAGTAATTGCGAATACGAAGTTTCATTTGCGAATACTATGTTTCATTTGCGAATAATTGCGAATACGAAGTTTCATTTGCGAGAAATTGCGAATACGAGGTTTTATTTGCGAATGATTGCGAATACGATGTTTCATTTGCGAGTAATTGCGAATACGAAGTTTCATTTGCGAGTAATTGCGAATACGAAGTTTCATTTGCGAATACGATGTTTCATTTGCGAATAATTGCGAATACGAAGTTTCATTTGCGAATACGATGTTTCAATTGCGAGTAATTGCGAATACGAAGTTTCATTTGCGAGTAATTGCGAATACGAAGTTTCATTTGCGAGTAATTGCGAATACGAGGTTTCATTTGCGAATAATTGCGAATACGATGTTTCATTTACGAGTAATTGCGAATACGAAGTTTCATTTGCGAGTAATTGCGAATACGAAGTTTCATTTGCGAATACTATGTTTCATTTGCGAATAATTGCGAATACGAAGTTTCATTTGCGAGAAATTGCGAATACGAGGTTTTATTTGCGAATGATTGCGAATACGATGTTTCATTTGCGAGTAATTGCGAATACGAAGTTTCATTTGCGAGTAATTGCAAATACGAAGTTTCATTTGCGAATACGATGTTTCATTTGCGAATAATTGCGAATACGAAGTTTCATTTGCGAATACGATGTTTCAATTGCGAGTAATTGCGAATACGAAGTTTCATTTGCGAGTAATTGCGAATACGAAGTTTCATTTGCGAGTAATTGCGAATACGAAGTTTTATTTGCGAGTAATTGCGAATACGAAGTTTCATTTGCGAGAAATTGCGAATACGAGGTTTTATTTGCGAATAATTGCGAATACGATGTTTCATTTGCGAGTAATTGCGAATACGAAGTTGCATTTGCGAGTAATTGCGAATACGAAGTTTCATTTGCGAATACGATGTTTCATTTGCGAATAATTGCGAATACGAAGTTTCATTTGCGAATACGATGTTTCAATTGCGAGTAATTGCGAATACGAAGTTTCATTTGCGAGTAATTGCGAATACGAAGTTTCATTTGCGAATACGATGTTTCATTTGCGAGTAATTGCGAATACGAAGTTTCATTTGCGAGTAATTGTGAATATGAAGTTTCATTTGCGAGTAATTGCGAATACGAAGTTTCATTTGCGAGTAATTGCGAATACGAAGTTTCATTTGCGAATACGATGTTTCATTTGCGAATAATTGCGAATACGAAGTTCCATTTGCGAAAAGCGATGGGAATAACTCAGATCTGAAATGATCGAGTCTTAGAACATTCTTAAAACCAGCAAAAATTGCGCGATTGGAATAATTCAGATCTGAGATGATCGCGATTGGAATAATTCAGATCGGAAATGATCGAGTCTCAGAACCTTCTTGAAACCTGCAAAAATTGCGCAATTTGGAACAATTCAGATCGGAAATGATCGAGTCTTAGAACCTTCTTGAAACCTGCAAAAATTGCGAGATTTGGAACATATCAGATCGGAAATGATCGAGTCTTAGAACATTCCTAAAACCTGAAAAAATTGCGCGATCGGAATAATTCAGATCTGAAGTGATCGACTCTTAGAACTTTTTTCAAACCTGCAAAAATTGCGCGATTTGAAACAATTTAGATCGGAAATGATCGAGTCTTAGAACATTCCTAAAACCTGCAAAAATTGCGCGATTTGGAACAATTTAGATCGGAAATGATCGAGTCTTAGAACATTCTTCAAACATGCAAAAATTGCGCGATTGGAATAACTCAGATCTGAAATGATCGAGTCTTAGAACATTCTTAAAACCTGCAAAATTGCGCGATTGGAATAATCCAGATCTGAAATGATCGAGTCTCAGAACATTCTAGAAAAACCTGCAAAAATTGCGCGATTGGAATAATTCAGATCTGAAATCATCGAGTCTTAAAACATTCTTAAAACCTGCAAAAATTGCGCGATTGGAATAATCCAGATCTGAAATGATCGAGTCTTAGAACATTCTTAAAACCTGCAAAAATTGCGCGATTTGGAACAATTCAGATCGGAAATGATCGAGTCATAGAACATTCTTAAAACCTGCAAAAATTGCGCGATTCGGAACAATTCAGATCGGAAATGATCGAGTCTTAGAACCTTCTTAAAACCTGCAAAAATTTCGCGATTGGAATAATCCAGATCTGATATGATCGAGTCTTAGAACATTCTTGAAACCTGCAAAAATTGCGCGAGTTGGAACAATTCAGATCGGAAATGATCGAGTCTTAGAACATTCTTCAAACATGCAAAAATTGCGCGATTGGAATAACTCAGATCTGAAATGATCGAGTCTTAGAACATTCTTAAAACCTGCAAAATTGCGCGATTGGAATAATCCAGATCTGAAATGATCGAGTCTCAGAACATTCTAGAAAAACCTGCAAAAATTGCGCGATTGGAATAATTCAGATCTGAAATCATCGAGTCTTAAAACATTCTTAAAACCTGCAAAAATTGCGCGATTGGAATAATCCAGATCTGAAATGATCGAGTCTCAGAACATTCTAGAAAAACCTGCAAAAATTGCGCGATTGGAATAATTCAGATCTGAAATCATCGAGTCTTAAAACATTCTTAAAACCTGCAAAAATTGCGCGATTGGAACAATTCAGATCGGAAATGATCGAGTCTTAGAACATTCTTGAAACCTGCAAAAATTGCGCGAGTTGGAACAATTCAGATCGGAAATGATCGAGTCTTAGAACATTCTTAAAACCTGAGAAAATTGCGCGATTGGAATAATCCAGATCTGAAATGATCGAGTCTCAGAACATTCTAGAAAAACCTGCAAAAATTGCGCGATTGGAATAATTCAGATCTGAAATCATCGAGTCTTAAAACATTCTTAAAACCTGCAAAAATTGCGCGATTGGAATAATCCAGATCTGAAATGATCGAGTCTTAGAACATTCTTAAAACCTGCAAAAATTGCGCGATTTGGAACAATTCAGATCGGAAATGATCGAGTCATAGAACATTCTTAAAACCTGCAAAAATTGCGCGATTCGGAACAATTCAGATCGGAAATGATCGAGTCTTAGAACCTTCTTAAAACCTGCAAAAATTTCGCGATTGGAATAATCCAGATCTGATATGATCGAGTCTTAGAACATTCTTGAAACCTGCAAAAATTGCGCGAGTTGGAACAATTCAGATCGGAAATGATCGAGTCTTAGAACATTCTTAAAACCTGAGAAAATTGCGCGATCGGAATAATTCAGATCTGAAATGATCGAGTCTTAGAACATTCTTAAAACCTGCAAAAATTGCGCGATTTGGAACAATTTAGATCGGAAATGATCGAGTCTTAGAACCTTCTTAAAACCTGCAAAAATTGCGCGATTTTGAACAATTCAGATCGGAAATGATCGAGTCTTAGAACATTCTTCAAACATGCAAAAATTGCGCGATTGGAATAACTCAGATCTGAAATGATCGAGTCTTAGAACATTCTTAAAACCTGCAAAATTGCGCGATTGGAATAATCCAGATCTGAAATTATCGAGTCTCAGAACATTCTAGAAAAACCTGCAAAAATTGCGCGATTGGAATAATTCAGATCTGAAATCATCGAGTCTTAGAACATTCCTTAAACCTGCGAAAATCTTAGAACATTCTTAAAACCAGCAAAAATTGCGCGATTGGAATAATTCAGATCTGAGATGATCGCGATTGGAATAATTCAGATTGGAAATGATCGAGTCTCAGAACATTCTTAAAACCTGCGAAAATTGCGCGATTGGAATAATCCAGATCTGAAATGATCGAGTCTCAGAACATTCTTAAAACCTGCGAGAATTGCGCGATTGGAATAATTCAGATCGGAAATGATCGAGTCTCAGAACATTCTTAAAACCTGCAAAATGGCGCGATTCGGAACAATTTAGATCGGAAATGATCGAGTCTTAGAACATTCTTCAAACATGCAAAAATTGCGCGATTGGAATAACTCAGATCTGAAATGATCGAGTCTTAGAACATTCTTAAAACCTGCAAAATTGCGCGATTGGAATAATCCAGATCTGAAATGATCGAGTCTCAGAACATTCTAGAAAAACCTGCAAAAATTGCGCGATTGGAATAATTCAGATCTGAAATCATCGAGTCTTAAAACATTCTTAAAACCTGCAAAAATTGCGCGATTGGAATAATCCAGATCTGAAATGATCGAGTCTTAGAACATTCTTAAAACCTGGAAAAATTGCGCGATTTGGAACAATTCAGATCGGAAATGATCGAGTCATAGAACATTCTTAAAACCTGCAAAAATTGCGCGATTCGGAACAATTCAGATCGGAAATGATCGAGTCTTAGAACCTTCTTAAAACCTGCAAAAATTTCGCGATTGGAATAATCCAGATCTGATATGATCGAGTCTTAGAACATTCTTAAAACCTGCAAAAATTGCGCGATTTGGAACAATTCAGATCGGAAATGATCGAGTCATAGAACATTCTTAAAACCTGCAAAAATTGCGCGATTCGGAACAATTCAGATCGGAAATGATCGAGTCTTAGAACCTTCTTAAAACCTGCAAAAATTGCGCGATTGGAATAATCCAGATCTGAAATGATCGAGTCTTAGAACATTCTTAAAACCTGCAAAAATTGCGCGATTTGGAACAATTTAGATCGGAAATGATCGAGTCTTAGAACATTCTTGAAACCTGCAAAAATTGCGCGAGTTGGAACAATTCAGATCGGAAATGATCGAGTCTTAGAACATTCTTAAAACCTGAGAAAATTGCGCGATCGGAATAATTCAGATCTGAAATGATCGAGTCTTAGAACATTCTTAAAACCTGCAAAAATTGCGCGATTTGGAACAATTTAGATCGGAAATGATCGAGTCTTAGAACCTTCTTAAAACCTGCAAAAATTGCGCGATTTTGAACAATTCAGATCGGAAATGATCGAGTCTTAGAACATTCTTCAAACATGCAAAAATTGCGCGATTGGAATAACTCAGATCTGAAATGATCGAGTCTTAGAACATTCTTAAAACCTGCAAAATTGCGCGATTGGAATAATCCAGATCTGAAATTATCGAGTCTCAGAACATTCTAGAAAAACCTGCAAAAATTGCGCGATTGGAATAATTCTGATCTGAAATCATCGAGTCTTAGAACATTCCTTAAACCTGCGAAAATCTTAGAACATTCTTAAAACCAGCAAAAATTGCGCGATTGGAATAATTCAGATCTGAGATGATCGCGATTGGAATAATTCAGATTGGAAATGATCGAGTCTCAGAACATTCTTAAAACCTGCGAAAATTGCGCGATTGGAATAATCCAGATCTGAAATGATCGAGTCTCAGAACATTCTTAAAACCTGCGAGAATTGCGCGATTGGAATAATTCAGATCGGAAATGATCGAGTCTCAGAACATTCTTAAAACCTGCAAAAATTGCGCGATTCGGAACAATTCAGATCGGAAATGATCGAGTCTTAGAACATTCTTAAAACCTGAGAAAATTGCGCGATCGGAATAATTCAGATCTGAAATGATCGACTCTTAGAACTTTCTTCAAACCTGCAAAAATTGCGCGATTTGAAACAATTTAGATCGGAAATGATCGAGTCTTAGAACATTCTTGAAACCTGCAAAAATTGCGCGATTTGGAACAATTTAGATCGGAAATGATCGAGTCTTAGAACCTTCTTAAAACCTGCAAAAATTGCGCGATTTGGAACAATTCAGATCGGAAATGATCGAGTCTTAGAACATTCTTAAAACCTGCAAAAATTGCGCGATTGGAATAATCCAGATCTGAAACGATCGAGTCTTAGAACATTCTTAAAACCATTGTTATATTTATTTAAAACAAAAATATTTGTTGTCATTAAGACTTTTGTATGTTATTATGGGAATATGTGCTCAGTGAAAGGTGCCACTCGAAATCGTTTCGACCCTGATTCAAGACGATTTTGGTGTTGCTCTCAGAGGGTTGGGTCATCATCAGTTGATGTCTCAAACATTCTTAAAACCTCTTGTCTACTCGTAAGTCTTCTCGTCCTGTTTTTCAAGTTCTCAGAGGGGTTCAACTGATGATGACCCAACCCTCTGAGAGCAACACCAAAATCGTCTTGAATCAGGGTCGAAACGATTTTGAGTGGCACCTTTCACTGAGCACATATTCCCATAATAACATTCTTAAAACCTGCAAAAATTGCGCGATTTGGAACAATTCAGATCGGAAATGATCGAGTCTTAGAACATTCTTAAAACCTGCAAAAATTGCGCGATTCGGAACAATTCAGATCGGAAATGATCGAGTCTTAGAACCTTCTTAAAACCTGCAAAAATTGCGCGATTTGGAACAATTCAGATCGGAAATGATCGAGTCTTAGAACATTCTTAAAACCTGCAAAAATTGCGCGATTCGGAACAATTCAGATCGGAAATGATCGAGTCTTAGAACATTCTTAAAACCTGAGAAAATTGCGCGATCGGAATAATTCAGATCTGAAATGATCGACTCTTAGAACTTTCTTCAAACCTGCAAAAATTGCGCGATTTGAAACAATTTAGATCGGAAATGATCGAGTCTTAGAACATTCTTAAAACCTGCAAAAATTGCGCGATTTGGAACAATTTAGATCGGAAATGATCGAGTCTTAGAACCTTCTTAAAACCTGCAAAAATTGCGCGATTGGAATAATCTAGATCTGAAATGATCGAGTCTTAGAACATTCTTAAAACCATTGTTATATTTATTTAAAACAAAAATATTTGTTGTCATTAAGACTTTTGTATGTTATTATGGGAATATGTGCTCAGTGAAAGGTGCCACTCGAAATCGTTTCGACCCTGATTCAAGACGATTTTGGTGTTGCTCTCAGAGGGTTGGGTCATCATCAGTTGATGTCTCAAACATTCTTAAAACCTCTTGTCTTCTCGTAAGTCTTCTCGTCCTGTTTTTCAAGTTCTCAGAGGGGTTCAACTGATGATGACCCAACCCTCTGAGAGCAACACCAAAATCGTCTTGAATCAGGGTCGAAACGATTTTGAGTGGCACCTTTCACTGAGCACATATTCCCATAATAACATTCTTAAAACCTGCAAAAATTGCGCGATTTGGAACAATTCAGATCGGAAATGATCGAGTCTTAGAACATTCTTAAAACCTGCAAAAATTGCGCGATTCGGAACAATTCAGATCGGAAATGATCGAGTCTTAGAACCTTCTTAAAACCTGCAAAAATTGCGCGATTCGGAACAATTCAGATCGGAAATGATCGAGTCTTAGAACCTTCTTAAAACCTGCAAAAATTGCGCGATTCGGAACAATTCAGATCGGAAATGATCGAGTCTGAGAACATTCTTAAAACCTGCAAAAATTGCGCGATTGGAATAATCCAGATCTGAAATGATCGAGTCTTAGAACATTCTTGAACCCTGCAAAAATTGCGCGATTGGAATAATTCAGATCTGAAATCATCGAGTCTTAGAACTTTCTTCAAACCTGCAAAAATTGCGCGATTTGAAACAATTTAGATCGGAAATGATCGAGTCTTAGAACATTCTTCAAACATGCAAAAATTGCGCGATTGGAATAACTCAGATCTGAAATGATCGAGTCTTAGAACATTCTTAAAACCTGCAAAATTGCGCGATTGGAATAATCCAGATCTGAAATTATCGAGTCTCAGAACATTCTAGAAAAACCTGCAAAAATTGCGCGATTGGAATAATTCTGATCTGAAATCATCGAGTCTTAGAACATTCCTTAAACCTGCGAAAATCTTAGAACATTCTTAAAACCAGCAAAAATTGCGCGATTGGAATAATTCAGATCTGAGATGATCGCGATTGGAATAATTCAGATTGGAAATGATCGAGTCTCAGAACATTCTTAAAACCTGCGAAAATTGCGCGATTGGAATAATCCAGATCGGAAATGATCGAGTCTCAGAACATTCTTAAAACCTGCAAAAATTGCGCGATTCGGAACAATTCAGATCGGAAATGATCGAGTCTTAGAACATTCTTAAAACCTGAGAAAATTGCGCGATCGGAATAATTCAGATCTGAAATGATCGACTCTTAGAACTTTCTTCAAACCTGCAAAAATTGCGCGATTTGAAACAATTTAGATCGGAAATGATCGAGTCTTAGAACCTTCTTAAAACCTGCAAAAATTGCGCGATTTGGAACAATTCAGATCGGAAATGATCGAGTCTTAGAACATTCTTAAAACCTGCAAAAATTGCGCGATTGGAATAATCCAGATCTGAAATGATCGAGTCTTAGAACATTCTTAAAACCATTGTTATATTTATTTAAAACAAAAATATTTGTTGTCATTAAGACTTTTGTATGTTATTATGGGAATATGTGCTCAGTGAAAGGTGCCACTCGAAATCGTTTCGACCCTGATTCAAGACGATTTTGGGTAATTGACCAAGACGCGGTCGGTCGGTTCAGGCTCGGTCGGCACATGTCCAACTGGCGGTCGGTGGCGGTCGGTGATAAGAGTGTTGGTCGGCATGTGTATAGCTGGCGGTCGGTAATGAACCAGTATAGGTAATACTCTAACTGCGGTTTTTCTTACCGACCGCCAGCTATACACAGGCCGACCCACACTCTTATCACCGACCGCCAGTTGGACATGTGCCGACCGAGCCTGAACCAACCGACCGCGTCTTGGTCAATTACCCGATTTTGGTGTTGCTCTCAGAGGGTTGGGTCATCATCAGTTGATGTCTCAAACATTCTTAAAACCTCTTGTCTACTCGTAAGTCTTCTCGTCCTGTTTTTCAAGTTCTCAGAGGGGTTCAACTGATGATGACCCAACCCTCTGAGAGCAACACCAAAATCGTCTTGAATCAGGGTCGAAACGATTTTGAGTGGCACCTTTCACTGAGCACATATTCCCATAATAACATTCTTAAAACCTGCAAAAATTGCGCGATTTGGAACAATTCAGATCGGAAATGATCGAGTCTTAGAACATTCTTAAAACCTGCAAAAATTGCGCGATTCGGAACAATTCAGATCGGAAATGATCGAGTCTTAGAACCTTCTTAAAACCTGCAAAAATTGCGCGATTTGGAACAATTCAGATCGGAAATGATCGAGTCTTAGAACATTCTTAAAACCTGCAAAAATTGCGCGATTCGGAACAATTCAGATCGGAAATGATCGAGTCTTAGAACATTCTTAAAACCTGAGAAAATTGCGCGATCGGAATAATTCAGATCTGAAATGATCGACTCTTAGAACTTTCTTCAAACCTGCAAAAATTGCGCGATTTGAAACAATTTAGATCGGAAATGATCGAGTCTTAGAACATTCTTAAAACCTGCAAAAATTGCGCGATTTGGAACAATTTAGATCGGAAATGATCGAGTCTTAGAACCTTCTTAAAACCTGCAAAAATTGCGCGATTTGGAACAATTCAGATCGGAAATGATCGAGTCTTAGAACATTCTTAAAACCTGCAAAAATTGCGCGATTGGAATAATCTAGATCTGAAATGATCGAGTCTTAGAACATTCTTAAAACCATTGTTATATTTATTTAAAACAAAAATATTTGTTGTCATTAAGACTTTTGTATGTTATTATGGGAATATGTGCTCAGTGAAAGGTGCCACTCGAAATCGTTTCGACCCTGATTCAAGACGATTTTGGTGTTGCTCTCAGAGGGTTGGGTCATCATAAGTTGATGTCTCAAACATTCTTAAAACCTCTTGTCTTCTCGTAAGTCTTCTCGTCCTGTTTTTCAAGTTCTCAGAGGGGTTCAACTGATGATGACCCAACCCTCTGAGAGCAACACCAAAATCGTCTTGAATCAGGGTCGAAACGATTTTGAGTGGCACCTTTCACTGAGCACATATTCCCATAATAACATTCTTAAAACCTGCAAAAATTGCGCGATTTGGAACAATTCAGATCGGAAATGATCGAGTCTTAGAACATTCTTAAAACCTGCAAAAATTGCGCGATTCGGAACAATTCAGATCGGAAATGATCGAGTCTTAGAACATTCTTAAAACCTGCAAAAATTGCGCGATTCGGAACAATTCAGATCGGAAATGATCGAGTCTTAGAACCTTCTTAAAACCTGCAAAAATTGCGCGATTCGGAACAATTCAGATCGGAAATGATCGAGTCTTAGAACATTCTTAAAACCTGCAAAAATTGCGCGATTGGAATAATCCAGATCTGAAATGATCGAGTCTTAGAACATTCTTAAAACCTGCAAAAATTGCGCGATTTGAAACAATTTAGATCGGAAATGATCGAGTCTTAGAACATTCTTAAAACCTGCAAAAATTGCGCGATTTGGAACAATTCAGATCGGAAATGATCGAGTCTTAGAACATTCTTAAAACCTGCAAAAATTGCGCGATTGGAATAATCTAGATCTGAAATGATCGAGTCTTAGAACATTCTTAAAACCATTGTTATATTTATTTAAAACAAAAATATTTGTTGTCATTAAGACTTTTGTATGTTATTATGGGAATATGTGCTCAGTGAAAGGTGCCACTCGAAATCGTTTCGACCCTGATTCAAGACGATTTTGGTGTTGCTCTCAGAGGGTTGGGTCATCATCAGTTGATGTCTCAAACATTCTTAAAACCTCTTGTCTTCTCGTAAGTCTTCTCGTCCTGTTTTTCAAGTTCTCAGAGGGGTTCAACTGATGATGACCCAACCCTCTGAGAGCAACACCAAAATCGTCTTGAATCAGGGTCGAAACGATTTTGAGTGGCACCTTTCACTGAGCACATATTCCCATAATAACATTCTTAAAACCTGCAAAAATTGCGCGATTTGGAACAATTCAGATCGGAAATGATCGAGTCTTAGAACATTCTTAAAACCTGCAAAAATTGCGCGATTCGGAACAATTCAGATCGGAAATGATCGAGTCTTAGAACCTTCTTAAAACCTGCAAAAATTGCGCGATTTGGAACAATTCAGATCGGAAATGATCGAGTCTCAGAACATTCTTAAAACCTGCAAAAATTGCGCGATTGGAATAATCCAGAT
Organism: Litoditis marina; assembly: GCA_964036275.1. Classification (NCBI taxonomy): domain Eukaryota; kingdom Metazoa; phylum Nematoda; class Chromadorea; order Rhabditida; family Rhabditidae; genus Litoditis; species Litoditis marina. Next base: position 57,023 of record CAXIWQ010000208.1, read on the forward strand.
CTGAAATGATCGAGTCTTAGAACATTCTTGAAACCTGCAAAAATTGCGCGATTGGAATAATTCAGATCTGAAATCATCGAGTCTTAGAACTTTCTTCAAACCTGCAAAAATTGCGCGATTTGAAACAATTTAGATCGGAAATGATCGAGTCTTAGAACATTCTTAAAACCTGCAAAAATTGCGCGATTTGGAACAATTTAGATCGGAAATGATCGAGTCTTAGAACCTTCTTAAAACCTGCAAAAATTGCGCGATTTGGAACAATTCAGATCGGAAATGATCGAGTCTTAGAACATTCTTAAAACCTGCAAAAATTGCGCGATTGGAATAATCTAGATCTGAAATGATCGAGTCTTAGAACATTCTTAAAACCATTGTTATATTTATTTAAAACAAAAATATTTGTTGTCATTAAGACTTTTGTATGTTATTATGGGAATATGTGCTCAGTGAAAGGTGCCACTCGAAATCGTTTCGACCCTGATTCAAGACGATTTTGGTGTTGCTCTCAGAGGGCTGGGTCATCATCAGTTGATGTCTCAAACATTCTTAAAACCTCTTGTCTTCTCGTAAGTCTTCTCGTCCTGTTTTTCAAGTTCTCAGAGGGGTTCAACTGATGATGACCCAACCCTCTGAGAGCAACACCAAAATCGTCTTGAATCAGGGTCGAAACGATTTTGAGTGGCACCTTTCACTGAGCACATATTCCCATAATAACATTCTTAAAACCTGCAAAAATTGCGCGATTTGGAACAATTCAGATCGGAAATGATCGAGTCTTAGAACATTCTTAAAACCTGCAAAAATTGCGCGATTCGGAACAATTCAGATCGGAAATGATCGAGTCTTAGAACCTTCTTAAAACCTGCAAAAATTGCGCGATTTGGAACAATTCAGATCGGAAATGATCGAGTCTCAGAACATTCTTAAAACCTGCAAAAATTGCGCGATTGGAATAATCCAGATCTGAAATGATCGAGTCTTAGAACATTCTTGAAACCTGCAAAAATTGCGCGATTGGAATAATTCAGATCTGAAATCATCGAGTCTTAGAACTTTCTTCAAACCTGCAAAAATTGCGCGATTTGAAACAATTTAGATCGGAAATGATCGAGTCTTAGAACATTCTTAAAACCTGCAAAAATTGCGCGATTTGGAACAATTCAGATCGGAAATGATCGAGTCTTAGAACATTCTTAAAACCTGCAAAAATTGCGCGATTGGAATAATCTAGATCTGAAATGATCGAGTCTTAGAACATTCTTAAAACCATTGTTATATTTATTTAAAACAAAAATATTTGTTGTCATTAAGACTTTTGTATGTTATTATGGGAATATGTGCTCAGTGAAAGGTGCCACTCGAAATCGTTTCGACCCTGATTCAAGACGATTTTGGTGTTGCTCTCAGAGGGCTGGGTCATCATCAGTTGATGTCTCAAACATTCTTAAAACCTCTTGTCTTCTCGTAAGTCTTCTCGTCCTGTTTTTCAAGTTCTCAGAGGGGTTCAACTGATGATGACCCAACCCTCTGAGAGCAACACCAAAATCGTCTTGAATCAGGGTCGAAACGATTTTGAGTGGCACCTTTCACTGAGCACATATTCCCATAATAACATTCTTAAAACCTGCAAAAATTGCGCGATTTGGAACAATTCAGATCGGAAATGATCGAGTCTTAGAACATTCTTAAAACCTGCAAAAATTGCGCGATTCGGAACAATTCAGATCGGAAATGATCGAGTCTTAGAACCTTCTTAAAACCTGCAAAAATTGCGCGATTTGGAACAATTCAGATCGGAAATGATCGAGTCTCAGAACATTCTTAAAACCTGCAAAAATTGCGCGATTGGAATAATCCAGATCTGAAATGATCGAGTCTTAGAACATTCTTGAAACCTGCAAAAATTGCGCGATTGGAATAATTCAGATCTGAAATCATCGAGTCTTAGAACTTTCTTCAAACCTGCAAAAATTGCGCGATTTGAAACAATTTAGATCGGAAATGATCGAGTCTTAGAACATTCTTAAAACCTGCAAAAATTGCGCGATTTGGAACAATTTAGATCGGAAATGATCGAGTCTTAGAACCTTCTTAAAACCTGCAAAAATTGCGCGATTTGGAACAATTCAGATCGGAAATGATCGAGTCTTAGAACATTCTTAAAACCTGCAAAAATTGCGCGATTGGAATAATCTAGATCTGAAATGATCGAGTCTTAGAACATTCTTAAAACCATTGTTATATTTATTTAAAACAAAAATATTTGTTGTCATTAAGACTTTTGTATGTTATTATGGGAATATGTGCTCAGTGAAAGGTGCCACTCGAAATCGTTTCGACCCTGATTCAAGACGATTTTGGTGTTGCTCTCAGAGGGTTGGGTCATCATCAGTTGATGTCTCAAACATTCTTAAAACCTCTTGTCTTCTCGTAAGTCTTCTCGTCCTGTTTTTCAAGTTCTCAGAGGGGTTCAACTGATGATGACCCAACCCTCTGAGAGCAACACCAAAATCGTCTTGAATCAGGGTCGAAACGATTTTGAGTGGCACCTTTCACTGAGCACATATTCCCATAATAACATTCTTAAAACCTGCAAAAATTGCGCGATTTGGAACAATTCAGATCGGAAATGATCGAGTCTTAGAACATTCTTAAAACCTGCAAAAATTGCGCGATTTGGAACAATTCAGATCGGAAATGATCGAGTCTTAGAACATTCTTAAAACCTGCAAAAATTGCGCGATTCGGAACAATTCAGATCGGAAATGATCGAGTCTTAGAACCTTCTTAAAACCTGCAAAAATTGCGCGATTTGGAACAATTCAGATCGGAAATGATCGAGTCTTAGAACATTCTTAAAACCTGCAAAAATTGCGCGATTCGGAACAATTCAGATCGGAAATGATCGAGTCTTAGAACATTCTTAAAACCTGCAAAAATTGCGCGATCGGAATAATTCAGATCGGAAATGATCGAGTCTTAGAACATTCTTAAAACCTGCAAAAATTGCGCGATTTGGAACAATTCAGATCGGAAATGATCGAGTCTCAGAACATTCTTAAAACCTGCAAAAATTGCGCGATTGGAATAATCCAGATCTGAAATGATCGAGTCTTAGAACATTCTTGAAACCTGCAAAAATTGCGCGATTGGAATAATTCAGATCTGAAATCATCGAGTCTTAGAACATTCTTAAAACCTGCAAAAATTGCGCGATTGGAATAATTCAGATCTGAAATCATCGAGTCTTAGAACATTCTTGAAACCTGCAAAAATTGCGCGATTGGAATAGTGAAGAAGGGTTTGGATTATTATTGTCCAACTCAAAATCAGTGAAGAAGGGTTTGGATTATTATTGTCCAAGCTCAAAATCAGTAAAGAAGGGTTTGGATTATTATTTTCCAACTCAAAATCAGTAAAGAAGAGTTTGGATTATTATTTTCCAAGCTCAAAATCAGTAAAGAAGGGTTTGGATTATTATTGTCCAACTTCAAATCAGTAAAGAAGGGTTTGGATTATTATTGTCCAACTCAAATCAGTAAAGAAGGGTTTGGATTATTATTGTCCAACTCCAAATCAGTAAAGAAGGTTTGGATTATTATTGTCCAACTCAAAATCAGTGAAGAAAGGTTTGGATTATTGTTGTCCAACTTCAAATCAGTAAAGAAGGGTTTGGATATTATTGTCCAACTCAAAATCAGTAAAGAAGGGTTTGGATTATTATTGTCCAACTCAAAATCAGTAAAGAAGGGTTTGGATTATTATTGTCCAACTCCAATCAGTAAAGAAGGGTTTGGATTATTATTGTCCAACTCAAAATCAGTGAAGAAAGGTTTGGATTATTGTTGTCCAACTTCAATCAGTAAAGAAGGTTTGGATTATTATTGTCCAAGCTCAAAATCAGTAAAGAAGGGTTTAGGTTGTTATTGTCCAACTCCAAATCAGTGAAGAAGGGTTTGGATTATTATTGTCCAACTCCAAATCAGTGAAGAAGGGTTTGGATTATTATTGTCCAACTCAAAATCAGTGAAGAAGGTTTGGATTATTATTGTCCAAGCTCAAAATCAGTAAAGAAGGTTTGGATTATTATTTTCCAACTCAAAATCAGTAAAGAAGAGTTTGGATTATTATTTTCCAAGCTCAAAATCAGTAAAGAAGGGTTTGGATTATTATTGTCCAACTTCAAATCAGTAAAGAAGGGTTTGGATTATTATTGTCCAACTCAAAATCAGTAAAGAAGGGTTTGGATTATTATTGTCCAACTCCAAATCAGTAAAGAAGGGTTTGGATTATTATTGTCCAACTCAAAATCAGTGAAGAAAGGTTTGGATTATTGTTGTCCAACTTCAAATCAGTAAAGAAGGGTTTGGATTATTATTGTCCAACTCAAAATCAGTAAAGAAGGGTTTGGATTATTATTGTCCAACTCAAAATCAGTAAAGAAGGGTTTGGATTATTATTGTCCAACTCCAAATCAGTAAAGAAGGGTTATTATTGTCCAACTCAAAATCAGTGAAGAAAGGTTTGGATTATTGTTGTCCAACTTCAAATCAGTAAAGAAGGGTTTGGATTACTATTGTCCAAGCTCAAAATCAGTAAAGAAGGGTTTGGATTATTACTGTCCAACTCCAAATCAGTGAAGAAGGGTTTGGATTATTATTGTCCAACTCAAAATCAGTGAAGAAGGGGTTTGGATTATTATTGTCCAACTCAAAATCAGTAAAGAAGGTTTAGGTTGTTATTGTCCAACTCCAAATCAGTGAAGAAGGGTTTGGATTATTATTGTCCAACTCCAAATCAGTGAAGAAGGGTTTGGATTATTATTGTCCAACTCAAAATCAGTGAAGAAGGGTTTGGATTATTATTGTCCAAGCTCAAAATCAGTAAAGAAGGTTTGGATTATTATTGTCCAACTCCAAATCAGTGAAGAAGGGTTTGGATTATTATTGTCCAACTCCAAATCAGTGAAGAAGGGTTTGGATTATTATTGTCCAACTCAAAATCAGTGAAGAAGGGTTTGGATTATTATTGTCCAACTCAAAATCAGTAAAGAAGGGTTTAGGTTGTTATTGTCCAACTCCAAATCAGTGAAGAAGGGTTTGGATTATTATTGTCCAACTCCAAATCAGTGAAGAAGGGTTTGGATTATTATTGTCCAACTCAAAATCAGTGAAGAAGGTTTGGATTATTATTGTCCAAGCTCAAAATCAGTAAAGAAGGGTTTGGATTATTATTGTCCAACTCCAAATCAGTGAAGAAGGGTTTGGATTATTATTGTCCAACTCCAAATCAGTGAAGAAGGGTTTGGATTATTATTGTCCAACTCAAAATCAGTGAAGAAGGGTTTGGATTATTATTGTCCAACTCAAAATCAGTAAAGAAGGGTTTGGATTATTATTGTCCAAGCTCAAAATCAGTAAAGAAGGGTTTGGATTATTATTGTCCAACTCCAAATCAGTGAAGAAGGGTTTGGATTATTATTGTCCAACTCAAAATCAGTGAAGAAGGGTTTGATTATTATTGTCCAACTCAAAATCAGTAAAGAAGGGTTTAGGTTGTTATTGTCCAACTCCAAATCAGGTGAAGAGAAAGTAACTCAATCAACTAACTTGATGAGCTACAGAAAGATACAAAACACGATAAGAATAACAGATTCATATGAGAAACATGATAAATACATATCAATAAATGTGCGAGATGGGTACAAATGAAATAAGAGCCGCGTCCGGCTGAGATCTCGAGGCTTCGCGGTGCGGGCTTATATACGGACGCGCCTGAAAGGAATTCCATATTACATTGTAACATCGCATCATAGGAAACTATAGAACAAAATAAGTTTAGGAACTTGACAAACTTACTAGTTTCAAAACTATGGTAAGTTGCTCCTCCGCTTCCATAAGGATCAGATCAGCCATACTAGTTTTCGCATTTTTCTGCTGTCTTTGTGATCGTTTGCACGAACCATGCTCCATTCCGATCACTTTCATATTGATCACAACTAAACAATGCAACTTGATTGCATAATCATTTTTTTTATATTTCGAGAATTATGACCAGCAGGTCGGAAATGCGAAAAAAACAATCCGCTTTCAACGAATTGACTATTGCCAAAAACCTCTCTTCTTTGGGTTCATCTCAAGTGGCTTGCTCAACCAACCGTTTTTCTGGGTTCAGGAACCTATCTACCGAAAACAACCTTCCGGGTAATTACCTCTGGACCCGAAACTTTACTTCCGGGAATCAACCTTCCGGACAAAATTACTTCCGGAATCACACATCCGGGAAAACTTCATCAGCTGGAATCTTGGGGACAAAACTCTCTCGTCCGCAATACACGTTTCTTCGTGTAACCATGGCTTTCAACCAACACTTTGCATCAATTCAAGAAAAATGTGCAACAGCACCTGCAGGATTTTAACACACACGAAAAATTGACCGTCAAACAAAACAAAACTAATATACACACAACGTTTTACAGTATCAAAAAATTTGACATACTCCATTATAAAACTATAAGATATTGAAAAGACTTTCAACAGGACCAAGTGATCAGCTTGGTACGTTTTACAGGGAAAAAAGTAGGCGCTGGGTGGAAGTTAGTTAGAAAATGAGGTGGTGGATAGAACATGAGCTGCTACCAGAAAAGTAACTCAATCAACTAACTTGATGAGCTACAGAAAGATACAAAACACGATAAGAATAACAGATTCATAGGAGAAACATGATAAATACATATCAATAAATGTGCGAGATGGGTACAAATGAAATAAGAGCCGCGTCCGGCTGAGATCTCGAGGCTTCGCGGTGCGGGCTTATATACGACGCGCCTGAAAGGAATTCCATATTACATTGTAACATCGCATCATAGGAAACTATAGAACAAAATAAGTTTAGGAACTTGACAAACTTAACAGAAGAAGGGTTTGGATTATTATTGTCCAACTCCAAATCAGTGAAGAAGGGTTTGGATTATTATTGTCCAACTCAAAATCAGTGAAGAAGGGTTTGGATTATTATTGTCCAAGCTCAAAATCAGTAAAGAAGGGTTTGGATTATTATTTTCCAACTCAAAATCAGTAAAGAAGAGTTTGGATTATTATTTTCCAAGCTCAAAATCAGTAAAGAAGGGTTTGGATTATTATTGTCCAACTTCAATCAGTAAAGAAGGGTTTGGATTATTATTGTCCAACTCAAAATCAGTAAAGAAGGGTTGGATTATTATTGTCCAACTCCAAATCAGTAAAGAAGGGGTTTGGATTATTATTGTCCAACTCAAAATCAGTGAAGAAAGGTTTGGATTATTGTTGTCCAACTTCAAATCAGTAAAGAAGGGTTTGGATTATTATTGTCCAAGCTCAAATCAGTAAAGAAGGGGTTTAGGTTGTTATTGTCCAACTCCAAATCAGTGAAGAAGGGTTTGGATTATTATTGTCCAACTCAAAATCAGTGAAGAAGGGTTTGGATTATTATTGTCCAACTCAAAATCAGTGAAGAAAGGTTTGGATTATTGTTGTCCAACTTCAAATCAGTAAAGAAGGGTTTGGATTATTATTGTCCAACTCAAAATCAGTAAAGAAGGGTTTGGATTATTATTGTCCAACTCAAAATCAGTAAAGAAGGGTTTGGATTATTATTGTCCAACTCCAAATCAGTAAAGAAGGGTTTGGATTATTATTGTCCAACTCAAAAGCAGTGAAGAAAGGTTTGGATTATTGTTGTCCAACTTCAAATCAGTAAAGAAGGGTTTGGATTATTATTGTCCAAGCTCAAAATCAGTAAAGAAGGGTTTAGGTTGTTATTGTCCAACTCCAAATCAGTGAAGAAGGTTTGGATTATTATTGTCCAACTCCAAATCAGTGAAGAAGGTTTGGATTATTATTGTCCAACTCAAAATCAGTGAAGAAGGGTTTGATTATTATTGTCCAAGCTCAAAATCAGTAAAGAAGGGTTTGGATTATTATTTTCCAACTCAAAATCAGTAAAGAAGAGTTTGGATTATTATTTTCCAAGCTCAAAATCAGTAAAGAAGGGTTTGGATTATTATTGTCCAACTTCAAATCAGTAAAGAAGGGTTCGGATTATTATTGTCCAACTCAAAATCAGTAAAGAAGGGTTTGGATTATTATTGTCCAACTCCAAATCAGTAAAGAAGGGTTTGGATTATTATTGTCCAACTCAAATCAGTGAAGAAAGGTTTGGATTATTGTTGTCCAACTTCAAATCAGTAAAGAAGGGTTTGGATTATTATTGTCCAAGCTCAAAATCAGTAAAGAAGGTTTAGGTTGTTATTGTCCAACTCCAAATCAGTGAAGAAGGGTTTGGATTATTATTGTCCAACTCAAAATCAGTGAAGAAGGGTTTGGATTATTATTGTCCAACTCAAAATCAGTAAAGAAGGGTTTGGATTATTATTGTCCAAGCTCAAAATCAGTAAAGAAGGGTACGGATTATTATTTTCCAACTCAAAATCAGTAAAGAAAGGTTCGATTATTATTGTCCAACTTCAAATCAGTAAAGAAGGGTTTGGATTATTATTGTCCAACTCCAAATCAGTAAAGAAGGGTTTGGATTATTATTGTCCAACTCAAAATCAGTGAAGAAAGTTTGGATTATTGTTGTCCAACTTCAAATCAGTAAAGAAAGGTTTGGATTATTGTTGTCCAACTTCAAATCAGTAAAGAAGGTTTGGATTATTATTGTCCAACTCCAAATCAGTGAAGAAGGGTTTGGATTATTATTGTCCAACTCAAAATCAGTGAAGAAGGGTTTGGATTATTATTGTCCAACTCAAAATCAGTGAAGAAGGTTTGGATTATTATTGTCCAAGCTCAAAATCAGTAAAGAAGGGTTTGGATTATTATTTTCCAACTCAAAATCAGTAAAGAAGAGTTTGGATTATTATTTTCCAAGCTCAAAATCAGTAAAGAAGGGTTTGGATTATTATTGTCCAACTTCAAATCAGTAAAGAAGGGTTTGGATTATTATTGTCCAAGCTCAAAATCAGTAAAGAAGGGTTTAGGTTGTTATTGTCCAACTCCAAATCAGTGAAGAAGGGTTTGATTATTATTGTCCAACTCAAAATCAGTGAAGAAGGGTTTGGATTATTATTGTCCAACTCAAAATCAGTAAAGAAGGGTTTGGATTATTATTGTCCAAGCTCAAAATCAGTAAAGAAGGGTACGGATTATTATTTTCCAACTCAAAATCAGTAAAGAAAGGTTCGGATTATTATTGTCCAACTTCAAATCAGTAAAGAAGGTTTGGATTATTATTGTCCAACTCCAAATCAGTAAAGAAGGGTTTGGATTATTATTGTCCAACTCAAAATCAGTGAAGAAAGTTTGGATTATTGTTGTCCAACTTCAAATCAGTAAAGAAAGGTTTGGATTATTGTTGTCCAACTTCAATCAGTAAAGAAGGGTTTGGATTATTATTGTCCAACTCCAAATCAGTGAAGAAGGGTTTGGATTATTATTGTCCAACTCAAAATCAGTGAAGAAGGGTTTGGATTATTATTGTCCAACTCAAAATCAGTGAAGAAGGTTTGGATTATTATTGTCCAAGCTCAAAATCAGTAAAGAAGGGTTTGGATTATTATTTTCCAACTCAAAATCAGTAAAGAAGAGTTTGGATTATTATTTTCCAAGCTCAAAATCAGTAAAGAAGGGTTTGGATTATTATTGTCCAACTTCAAATCAGTAAAGAAGGGTTTGGATTATTATTGTCCAACTCAAAATCAGTAAAGAAGGTTTGGATTATTATTGTCCAACTCCAAATCAGTAAAGAAGGGTTTGGATTATTATTGTCCAACTCAAAATCAGTGAAGAAAGGTTGGATTATTGTTGTCCAACTTCAAATCAGTAAAGAAGGGTTTGGATTATTATTGTCCAACTCCAAATCAGTAAAGAAGGGTTTGGATATTATTGTCCAACTCAAAATCAGTGAAGAAAGTTTGGATTATTGTTGTCCAACTTCAATCAGTAAAGAAAGGTTTGATTATTGTTGTCCAACTTCAAATCAGTAAAGAAGGGTTTGGATTATTATTGTCCAACTCCAAATCAGTGAAGAAGGGTTTGGATTATATTGTCCAACTCAAAATCAGTGAAGAAGGGTTTGGATTATTATTGTCCAACTCAAAATCAGTGAAGAAGGGTTTGGATTATTATTGTCCAAGCTCAAAATCAGTAAAGAAGGGTTTGGATTATTAATTTCCAACTCAAAATCAGTAAAGAAGAGTTGGATTATTATTTTCCAAGCTCAAAATCAGTAAAGAAGGGTTTGGATTATTATTGTCCAACTTCAAATCAGTAAAGAAGGGTTTGGATTATTATTGTCCAACTCAAAATCAGTAAGAAAGGGTTTGGATTATTATTGTCCAACTCCAAATCAGTAAAGAAGGTTTGGATTATTATTGTCCAACTCAAAATCAGTGAAGAAAGGTTTGGATTATTGTTGTCCAACTTCAAATCAGTAAAGAAGGGTTTGGATTATTATTGTCCAAGCTCAAAATCAGTAAAGAAGGGTTTGATTATTATTGTCCAACTCCAAATCAGTAAAGAAGGGTTTGGATTATTATTGTCCAACTCAAAATCAGTGAAGAAGGGTTTGGATTATTATTGTCCAACTCAAAATCAGTAAAGAAGGGTTTGGATTATTATTGTCCAAGCTCAAAATCAGTAAAGAAGGGTTTGGATTATTATTGTCCAACTCAAAATCAGTAAAGAAAGGTTTGGATTATTATTGTCCAACTCAAAATCAGTGAAGAGGGTTTGGATTATTATTGTCCAACTCAAAATCAGTGAAGAAGGTTTGGATTATTATTGTCCAAGCTCAAAATCAGTAAAGAAGGGTTTGGATTATTATTTTCCAACTCAAAATCAGTAAGAAGAGTTTGGATTATTATTTTCCAAGCTCAAAATCGGTAAAGAAGGGTTGGATTATTATTGTCCAACTTCAAATCAGTAAAGAAGGGTTTGGATTATTATTGTCAACTCAAAATCAGTAAAGAAGGTTTGGATTATTATTGTCCAACTCCAAATCAGTAAAGAAGGTTTGGATTATTATTGTCCAACTCAAAATCAGTGAAGAAGGTTTGGATTATTGTTGTCCAACTTCAAATCAGTAAAGAAGGGTTTGGATTATTATTGTCCAACTCCAAATCAGTAAAGAAGGGTTTGGATTATTATTGTCCAACTCAAAATCAGTGAAGAAAGTTTGGATTATTGTTGTCCAACTTCAAATCAGTAAAGAAAGGTTTGGATTATTGTTGTCCAACTTCAAATCAGTAAAGAAGGGTTTGGATTATTATTGTCCAACTCCAAATTCAGTGAAGAAGGTTTGGATTATTATTGTCCAACTCAAAATCAGTGAAGAAGGGTTTGGATTATTATTGTCCAACTCAAAATCAGTGAAGAAGGTTGGATTATTATTGTCCAAGCTCAAAATCAGTAAAGAAGGGTTTGGATTATTAATTTCCAACTCAAAATCAGTAAAGAAGAGTTTGGATTATTATTTTCCAAGCTCAAAATCAGTAAAGAAGGGTTTGGATTATTATTGTCCAACTCAAATCAGTAAAGAAGGTTTGGATTATTATTGTCCAACTCAAAATCAGTAAAGAAGGGTTTGGATTATTATTGTCCCAACTCCAAATCAGTAAAGAAGGTTTGGATTATTATTGTCCAACTCAAAATCAGTGAAGAAAGGTTTGGATTATTGTTGTCCAACTTCAAATCAGTAAAGAAGGGTTTGGATTATTATTGTCCAAGCTCAAAATCAGTAAAGAAGGGTTTAGGTTGTTATTGTCCAACTCCAAATCAGTGAAGAAGGGTTTGGATTATTATTGTCCAACTCAAAATCAGTGAAGAAGGGTTTGGATTATTATTGTCCAACTCAAAATCAGTAAGAAAGGGTTTGATTATTATTGTCCAAGCTCAAAATCAGTAAGAAGGGTACGGATTATTATTTTCCAACTCAAAATCAGTAAAGAAAGGTTCGATTATTATTGTCCAACACTCAAAATCAGTAAAGAAAGGTTCGGATTATTATTGTCCAACTTCAAATCAGTAAAGAAGGGTTTGGATTATTATTGTCCAACTCCAAATCAGTAAAGAAGGGTTTGGATTATTATTGTCCAACTCAAAATCAGTGAAGAAAGTTTGGATTATTGTTGTCCAACTTCAAATCAGTAAAGAAAGGTTTGGATTATTGTTGTCCAACTTCAAATCAGTAAAGAAGGGTTTGGATTATTATTGTCCAACTCCAAATCAGTGAAGAAGGGTTTGGATTATTATTGTCCAACTCAAAATCAGTGAAGAAGGGTTTGGATTATTATTGTCCAACTCAAAATCAGTAAAGAAGGGTTTGGATTATTATTGTCCAAGCTCAAAATCAGTGAAGAAGGGTACGGATTATCATTTTCCAATTCAAAATCAGTAAAGAAAGGTTTGGATTATTATTGTCCAACTTCAAATCAGTAAAGAAGGGTTTAAATTATTATTGTCCAACTCAAAATCAGTAAAGAAAGGTTTGGATTATTGTTGTCCAACTTCAAATCAGTAAAGAAGGGTTTGGATTATTATTGTCCAAGCTCAAAATCAGTAAAGAAGGGTTTAGGTTTTTATTGTCCAACTCCAAATCAGTGAAGAAGGGTTTGGATTATTATTGTCCAACTCAAAATCAGTGAAGAAGGGTTTGGATTATTATTGTCCAAGCTCGAAATCAGTGAAGAAAGGTTTGGATTATTGTTGTCCAAGCTCAAAATCAGTAAAGAAGAGTTTGGATTTTCATTGTCCAAGCTCAAAATCAGTAAAGAAGGGTTTAGGAGTAGTGTATGTCCCCCCGTTTGACCATCTCACGCGTCGCGGTCGGCAGCCGCGCGCGTCGCAGTCGGCAGCTGGCGCCCGCCTGGAGGCAGCATGGAGACAGCCCGCCGCTGGGGCGGCAACTACAAAGACCACAAAGACTACAAATCTACAAAGTTCAGACTACAAAAAATATTAAAATTATTCAAATGTTCTAAATATTTCAAATTTTCAAATATGTTTCCAATATGTTTCAAATATGTTCCAAATATGTGTATTTCGCAATACCTACCGTAATACCCCAAAGTATTCAAATACTTGCCGCCAGATGCCACTTTCATAGAACAATAGGAGAAGCTTAAGAGAACAATAGAGGTCACCAAAAACGCCACTAGGCCCAAAATACCAACACTTTAACAAAGTTTGTTTAGCGTCTGGCGTCCAGACGGGGAAAGTACTCTCTCGTTACTGTACACGTCTAATCCCTCTCCGTTTCCCTTATATCTTGCTAATCCTCTTTAACGGACCACAGGCCCCGCCCCCTTTAAGTGGGCCCCCAGGCATTCGTGCACACTACTGGCATGTCGGAGACCCAGTTCCCTATTGCTCCCGCCTCCATCAAGACTGAAGACGCCGCCACCACCCCCACTACTCCTGCGCCAGTCGACTTCTCCCAAATGCATGCCGCAAAGCTCATGGTCCCCGGAGCCCCATTGAAGAGACGACTTCCCTTCGCCGACAGAATTAACGTAAGTTTATAAAGGCTAATGCCTATAAATACCAATGTCTCAGCCGAAGTTAATAAAGACTCACAGACAATTTAGTGCATTTCCAGAGTACCGTATCAACTCCGAAGCACGGATCAATCTCCAAACGCCAGGCCTTGTACAATCTGCCGTTCGTCACATTCGTTCTCGACGCGTGCTGTCGTCAGACCCTCGTTGCTGAAGGCCAGAACATATCCTTCAAAATGTGTGACGACTGCGCCGGCCGCAACCTCAAAGCAAGATTCCTCAACCCATAGAACGGTATTCGTACTTGCAAAAGAGGGGCTTATCCCCGTAAGAATGTACAATCTCACCCCCATATCCTTTCCTTCACTGTAGTGCACTCGCACTTTTATATTTTTGCTTACAGGGGTTCAGGGGCGATTGATTCAGCTATTTTCATACACAAAAAGCCTGAACCCCTGCCCTTGTATAAAATTGCCTGTATTATGTTACATATGTTTACCGCCATGAATAAACCTGCATACAACCCCAATCTTGTGTTCTTGTTATTGCCCTGTGGCCCTCGAGGTCAGATACAGTTCTATTGAAAATTCAAAAACTGTTTACATAGCGGCACGCGATGGTAGCCGTCGCTACAATAGAAATTCAAAAATTGTTTATACCCCGCGGTATCCGAAGGGTCATCTGCTGACCCGCCATTGTTCCAACCATAGGCATCTGGTGCCTGGTACAAAACAAAACAAATTTGAATAGCATGTTTATTGATTAAATAATAGAATCAAAGTGCGGGTTGCGACTACTATCAAGAGACAAAATAATGTCAAACTCACCCAAAACAACTGCATAGATACCGCCAGCGGGACAGGGGTTCGGAACTCCATCCTCAAGGATAAATTAGACTGGCGAATCATGTCAAACACCTCAGAGCTGTGAACAGTGGGGCTAATTTCGAAAACATAAAAGTTAAAACCATTCTTAAACATGTCTAGTGTTATTCCGTTACTACTGTCGCTGCGGGCATAACCCAAACCTTCTAACATTTGTAGATAGGCGTGAGCATATTTGTCTGCACCGTAATCAAGCGCCATAGGGCGGCTAGGTATAGTTCAACCGCTAAAATCAAGATAAATGTTCTGAAGATTAAAATGCTGGAAACTAAATGGACTGTGCTTAAAATTACCGTTGAATGAAGTACTGTCAACAAGACCTACGATAACACGCTTAGGACAATGAGTTGTGAAGAGAGTGTTCACTGGCGAGTCCATCCTGTTCTCGGGAATGAAAAATGACCGCATCTGTACGGACGTCATGGGGTACTAAATCTTCTCCTGCGCTAGCTTAGTCTCCACGGCCACAGCAAAACCATCGGTCACGTCCCACTCCTGCACCAGAAGGTGAACATCCTCTACTACAAATTTCCTGTTTGGTGGCGTTGTGGTTTGGAGCTGCTCTATGAGGAACTCCGACGAGTTCGGGTAGGCGGTGAGTCGTACATCACAGTAATTCAAAAGTAGGCGCTCCTGGTTAAACAGATCGATACTAACCGGAGCAGCTACCTGACACAGCTTGCCGCCAGCTGTCATCTTACGTCTAGCTAAATGTCCGGCATCGGACTCCACGTTGTGCTTGGTCTCGTACCGGTAGCCGCCCAGCTCGAGGCTTGAACTTTTGGCATTCTGGTCGTGAATAAGCGTATTTTCCATATACGTTTTGTAAGCATGATTTACGGTTGTATCATACACCATCTGAGAGTTTATGTGCAGGGTGTACTGTCTCACAATGCTTGAGGCAATCGACTGTATGGGGGCATAACCAGGGGTGTCCAGACCACCTTGCGAAACCGGAACGGCGGCACCATGTTCGTCAGTAATTTTGAATGTGAACACTATCCAAGTCTTCTTGAGGTTAACAAAAGATTTATTATTTGAACAAATATTAAACTCCCAGGGGCCCATAGGTAGCAGAGAATTCTTAAGAGGTACGTGGGTCCATCGCGTCCCCAGCACACCGACTTGAGAAGGCGGAATAGTATTAAAATCAAGTTCAGGAAGAATAGTCTTGCTTGAGTTGACATCGATAAGTTTAAGCATTATCTCAAAAGTACCGAGCGCTTAGAGCCAACCGACCGCTTACGCCTGGCGCGCAAACTACTATGAGGCTTCAGAACCCCAACAGGCTTCTTTATACGCCCCAGCCCGGTGAGGTTTTTCACTGACTGGCGAGCGCGGCGTTTCAAAGTCGCTACCGCCGGCGCACCCTTTACAAGGTCGCTGACTACGTTTTCTCCTGTGCTCAGAAGTTCCTTACCCACTGTAGATTTCAGAAATGCGGGTATCATACTTATTATACTAGCCAGAATACCGCCAATCCCTCTTCCGCGCATCCCGCCACGCTGGCGAACCATTCCCACAAACGGCCCACGACCGGCCTGTCCATTTTTGATGAGGTCATTCCAGTTAATTGCGGTCAGATCGAGAGGTATATGAGGCATAACCGCGTGCTAGAACAACACTTGTTACAATAAGCAGGCTGGCGTGTGGTTGGTCTTTATGTACGGTCAAGAAATTTCAGAAATTTTACAGGCTGATGAGTGTGCCAAAAAACATTTCATTGGAGTTTTCAGTTGTGACCGTTTACCGCAGACCAGTAAAAAACACTTTAGTCTGGTAGTGAACACTCAGACACACGAGAAAAGTGGGGAACACTGGCAGGCGCTGATTGTCCAAAACGGTGTTTGTAACTTTTTCTGCTCTCTAGGTCTGGAACCCAATCACCACATAAACAATTATATGTGCCGCTTCAAGAGTGACCTACAACAAAACTGGTCCGCAAAAAAACTATGAGTATACGTGCGGGGGATACTGTATTTTTGTTATAGCTATGATGACGCGGAAAAACGACTTTCGCAGCGTATGTGATTTTATTGATTTGGTCAAGTCAGACGACAAGTTCATACGTTACTTCCTCCGAGAAAAGTATAAATACCAAATTGAACAACCAAATCCTCATTCGTACCTGCTGCAGTGACGCTGGTCGGTCGTCATGTCTTTCGCTGCTCCTTACTGCTCTATTTGCGACAAACATTTCCACAACTCTACTCTCAAGAACAAACACGCTCAAAAAGTTCACCCAGGAGTGGAGACCCCAAAAACTCTTATGACTCGCGAGGAGTTTCAAGCCAAGTTTGGGGACATTCCCGTCGTTCGTGACCGCACGTGCCCCGTCTGCCAGCAAATGTTCAGCTGCAAAAGTGCCTGTATGAAACATGTTCTACGGAAGCATGTCAAGAAGAACTCCAACAAGGACGATAAACCTACAGCCGAGAAGATCCCAAAGCTCGAAGACATCCCGTCACCACCCAAAGAAACCCACGAGGACCTACCCAAGACAAAACCCGATGCTGGCTCAGATCAAAAATGCGCTGGACCGCCAAAACAAGATTGTATCACTTGCTTAATGTATTTGTACTATTGAGAATAAAACAGTTCTTTCACTAAAAATGTTTATTGTTACACTAAAAATCTTCACCCTGCTGCCGCGGGCCAGGCAATGGTCCCGCAAAGAACAAGCCCTCCGCGTCCGGCTCCTTCCCCGGTGGATACGCGGCCGGCTCCTCCACCGGCGGCTCCGGCGACTGAAACACAGCACTGGTGAACTACGAAAAAACTTAAACTGTTAATATTTTACCCGGTCATTTTGATATCAACTCACCCTGGTGGAGTCCAAGTCGGGGTCCTCCTCCTCCTCGCCCTGCTCCATGGCTGGGCCTCCATACCCCATGGCTGCCCACATGTTAGGAGGGAACTTGAAATACATTTTTCAGTTCAACGACTCAGTTAATCTTCAATACAAATAAGACTTAAACATACCTCCTCCTCGCGGACTTGAGCCACCGGCAGCGGTGGCGGCATCCCCGGTGCCAAAAAGAAGAGCTGTAATTAGAAAAGAGTGGTACCACAAACGGGTGTTGGATAGCGGAAAAATATGAAAATTCGCAGCGTAGATAAAAATAAACGAAACCTACGTCATCCTCCTCCTCTTCCTTCTCCTCGACGACCGGCCCATCGAAGATCTGCGGCATGTTTGGAGGCTCCTAAAAAAATGCGGTACTATGCTTGTATGCGTATGTTCCTCTAGTTGTAAAATTATGAAACAGTACTCACCGCACCCTCTTCTTCACTCTCATGCTCGGAAACCCTCTGCTCCTGAACCCAATAAGGGACAAACGGTCCCAGCGCCTCATCATCACTCTGGCGTAAACGCCGTACAACATGGAGTGCCCGCCAGACTCCCTGGGCATGGCCTGGGCCAGCTCCGCTTTCATTCTCAGATTCCATTTCTTAAAATATTTATTCATAAAGTTTTGACATGTAATGTGACAATAGTACTTCCCCAGTTAAAATTAAGCGGTTTACCAAATTCGGATAGGATATCAATGGTTACAGTATCAATGGTATCGCGAGCAATCGGAAGGTAGCGCACTGGATTGAACGTGTGCTGGATCATTTGGCCGTAAGTACCGGAGAGAGGACAACATTGTAGCAAATTAGTTCTAACATTACCAACAATCGAGAAATCAACAACGTCAGAATAAATGTACATTGTACTTATATTATTGTAAAAGTCAATGGGTCTATCCGCGGTGGTCGACCTTTCCACTACTTTATTGGAAAACCCCAGAAAATAGGCTAGATCGGGCTCCAGTTCGACTTTCGAAACATAGTTAGTGTTGATCACAAGATGCATCCGGTTTATCACGTCTTTGTACTCGAACCGAACTAGATCAGCAACATGTGGCGTGGGAGGGGGCGGCTGCGGCGTGGTAGTGGCTGGTTCAGGTGCGGTAGCGCTGGAGTTGGTTGCGGGTCTAGCCGCGGGAGTCGCTGCCGCAGGTGTAGTCGTGGTATTGCCCGTTTTTACCACGGGAGTGGCTGCTGCGGGCGTAGCCGCTGGTGCGGGCGTAGCCGCTGCCTCGCTAAATTTCACCGCAGGAGTTGCTGCGGCGGGTGTCGTGGCGATATTTGTTGTTTTTACCACAGGAGTGGCTGCTGCGGGTGTAGCCGCCGACCTGCTAGATTTCAGCGCAGGGGTAGCTGCTGCGGGTGCAGCTGTGGTGTTGTCCGTTTTTACCGCTTCTGCGGGTGTAACCACCGCTTTAGTTGTAGTCTTGACCGCTGATTTCGATGCGGCTGGGTCATTGGCTTTATTTTTCTTTCCCTCATTTTTTGCTGGGTCGCCCTCTTCTGGGGCTTTACGTTTGTTACGCTTGGGTAGCCTCAAAATCTCCTGAATGTGTTCACCAGTACCATAATGTCCATGTGGTACTACTACACGAAACGTACTTTTGTCCTTCAGCAGTATTGTATACGAGGTATCCGAATTTATATTTGTGTTACTGTAGGGGTAAATTATATCGGTCAAACCAATTACATGTCGGCCTTTCTTTAACGACAGTGTCTCGGGCAGTCGCGTGGTGAACCGGGATGACGTGTTTTTTGAATCAGACGCGACGCTAGCCGGGAGTGTCAAATAGAAATACATTGTGCAGCCGACTTATAGACGTGCACTTACGTAAATGACCATTTGCAAATGTGCATGCTCACGGGCGTGTTGTGTCTTACAAGGCTCCGTGATATCAGACAACTTCTTTCTCCTCATCAATGGGAACCAGTTTGAACTTGTGATTCAGCTTCATAGTCGGGCACTTGCTAGAGCAGGCGTTATAAGTGCGCAAATCTCACTTTTGTCCAGTTTTCCCAAAAGTTGTCGAGCACGGGATGGGTTACGCTCTTTCGATAATGCGTAAAGTAGGGGTAAAGAAGGCTTCAGAATCTTACGCTCTTTATTGGTTAGGAATACTTTATTGTTTTCCAATAAATTGTATACAATCTCCACAAGTAGGCCAATCTCTTGAGGGGATGCGGTTTTGAGGGCTCGATTGTTTCTCGAACAATCTTGTAGAAATGCTGCGTGCTTTCGAATACGACTACTCATAACACGTGCACACGTGTAAATGAAACGGTATTTAGTATGGGATGTCTGGTATTCTCTGGAACATTTGTGAAACTTTCAAAAACATTTACCCAACATTCCAAAACTTTGGGGCAACATTGGAGATCATTTACCTAACATTCCAAAACTTTGGGGCAACATTGGAGAACATCTACCTAACATTCTGCAACATTTACCCAACATTCCAAAACTTTGGGGCAACATTCGAGAACATTTACCCAACTTTCCAAAAACATTTATCCGACATTCTCAAACATTTACCTAACATTTTGCAACATTGTACTGTCATTACAGGACATTTTTTTGGGGCAACATTGGAGATCATTTACCTAACATTCCAAAACTTTGGGGCAACATTGGAGAACATCTACCTAACATTCTGCAACATTTACCCAACATTCCAAAACTTTGGGGCAACATTCGAGAACATTTACCCAACTTTCCAAAAACATTTATCCGACATTCTCAAACATTTACCTAACATTTTGCAACATTGTACTGTCATTACAGGACATTTCGAAACCTTTTTTTTTATTATTTGTACAACCGCCAAGCATATTTTCCAAACTATTTATTACAAATATATTATACACGAGAAATGTACACTGTAGGATTTTCACTAGTAATATCGGTTAGTAGTCTGTAATTTAATTCGGTGAGCGGGTGGTTATCAACAACCAGGTGGTTGTACGGAACGGACATGGCATCATCGTAGGCCTCGAGCGCTGCTTTCCAGGTGTCTCCGAACTGTTGCATTAGAATATTTTTAACCTGCATTTTGTCGGAGTGATTTTTCAAAAGTATTATGTAGGTACTGTTGATGCGGCTGGTCCTGTCCAAAAGAAATGCAGATTGTACTAGATTAAACACAGCACAATTGAGGTGATGCGCGTAAACACAGAACAAGTCGTTGAGTAGCTCACGGCCGGTAAACACCATAGTAGCCCGCGAAGAAGTTGTCTGATATCACGGAGCCTTGTAAGACACAACACGCCCGTGAGCATGCACATTTGCAAATGGTCATTTACGTAAGTGCACGTCTATAAGTCGGCTGCACAATGTATTTCTATTTGACACTCCCGGCTAGCGTCGCGTCTGATTCAAAAAACACGTCATCCCGGTTCACCACGCGACTGCCCGAGACACTGTCGTTAAAGAAAGGCCGACATGTAATTGGTTTGACCGATATAGTTTACCCCTACAGTAACACAAATATAAATTCGGATACCTCGTATACAATACTGCTGAAGGACAAAAGTACGTTTCGTGTAGTAGTACCACATGGACATTATGGTACTGGTGAACACATTCAGGAGATTTTGAGGCTACCCAAGCGTAACAAACGTAAAGCCCCAGAAGAGGGCGACCCAGCAAAAAATGAGGGAAAGAAAAATAAAGCCAATGACCCAGCCGCATCGAAATCAGCGGTCAAGACTACAACTAAAGCGGTGGTTACACCCGCAGAAGCGGTAAAAACGGACAACACCACAGCTGCACCCGCAGCAGCTACCCCTGCGGTGAAGTCTAGCAGGTCGGCGGCTACACCCGCAGCAGCCACTCCTGTGGTAAAAACAACAAATATCGCCACGACACCCGCCGCAGCAACTCCTGCGGTGAAATTTAGCGAGGCAGCGGCTACGCCCGCACCAGCGGCTACGCCCGCAGCAGCCACTCCCGTGGTAAAAACGGGCAATACCACGACTACACCTGCGGCAGCGACTCCCGCGGCTAGACCCGCAACCAACTCCAGCGCTACCGCACCTGAACCAGCCACTACCACGCCGCAGCCGCCCCCTCCCACGCCACATGTTGCTGATCTAGTTCGGTTCGAGTACAAAGACGTGATAAACCGGATGCATCTTGTGATCAACACTAACTATGTTTCGAAAGTAGAACTGGAGCCCGATTTAGCCTATTTTCTGGGGTTTTCCAATAAAGTAGTGGAAAGGTCGACCACCGCGGATAGACCCATTGACTTTTACAATAATATAAGTACAATGTACATTTATTCTGACGTTGTTGATTTCTCGATTGTTGGTAATGTTAGAACTAATTTGCTACAATGTTGTCCTCTCTCCGGTACTTACGGCCAAATGATCCAGCACACGTTCAATCCAGTGCGCTACCTTCCGATTGCTCGCGATACCATTAATACTGTAACCATTGATATCCTATCCGAATTTGGTAAACCGCTTAATTTTAACTGGGGAAGTACTATTGTCACATTACATGTCAAAACTTTATGAATAAATATTTTAAGAAATGGAATCTGAGAATGAAAGCGGAGCTGGCCCAGGCCATGCCCAGGGAGTCTGGCGGGCACTCCATGTTGTACGGCGTTTACGCCAGAGTGATGATGAGGCGCTGGGACCGTTTGTCCCTTATTGGGTTCAGGAGCAGAGGGTTTCCGAGCATGAGAGTGAAGAAGAGGGTGCGGTGAGTACTGTTTCATAATTTTACAACTAGAGGAACATACGCATACAAGCATAGTACCGCATTTTTTTAGGAGCCTCCAAACATGCCGCAGATCTTCGATGGGCCGGTCGTCGAGGAGGAAGAAGAGGAGGAGGATGACGTAGGTTTCGTTTATTTTTATCTACGCTGCGAATTTTCATATTTTTCCGCTATCCAACACCCGTTTGTGGTACCACTCTTTTCTAATTACAGCTCTTCTTTTTGGCACCGGGGATGCCGCCACCGCTGCCGGTGGCTCAAGTCCGCGAGGAGGAGGTATGTTTAAGTCTTATTTGTATTGAAGATTAACTGAGTGGTTGAACTGAAAAATGTATTTCAAGTTCCCTCCTAACATGTGGGCAGCCATGGGGTATGGAGGCCCAGCCATGGAGCAGGGCGAGGAGGAGGAGGACCCCGACTTGGACTCCACCAGGGTGAGTTGATATCAAAATGACCGGGTAAAATATTAACAGTTTAAGTTTTTTCGTAGTTCACCAGTGCTGTGTTTCAGTCGCCGGAGCCGCCGGTGGAGGAGCCGGCCGCGTATCCACCGGGGAGGGAGCCGGACGGGGAGGGCTTGTTCTTTGCGGGACCATTGCCTGGCCCGCGGCAGCAGGGTGGAGATTTTTAGTGTAACAATAAACATTTTTAGTGAAAGAACTGTTTTATTCTCAATAGTACAAATACATTAAGCAAGTGATACAATCTTGTTTTGGCGGTCCAGCGCATTTTTGATCTGAGCCAGCATCGGGTTTTGTCTTGGGTAGGTCCTCGTGGGTTTCTTTGGGTGGTGACGGGATGTCTTCGAGCTTTGGGATCTTCTCGGCTGTAGGTTTCTCGTCCTTGTTGGAGTTCTTCTTGACATGCTTCCGTAGAACATGTTTCATACAGGCACTTTTGCAGCTGAACATTTGCTGGCAGACGGGGCACGTGCGGTCACGAACGACGGGAATGTCCCCAAACTTGGCTTGAAACTCCTCGCGAGTCATAAGAGTTTTTGGGGTCTCCACTCCTGGGTGAACTTTTTGAGCGTGTTTGTTCTTGAGAGTAGAGTTGTGGAAATGTTTGTCGCAAATAGAGCAGTAAGGAGCAGCGAAAGACATGACGACCGACCAGCGTCACTGCAGCAGGTACGAATGAGGATTTGGTTGTTCAATTTGGTATTTATACTTTTCTCGGAGGAAGTAACGTATGAACTTGTCGTCTGACTTGACCAAATCAAAAAAATCACATACGCTGCGAAAGTCGTTTTTCCGCGTCATCATAGCTATAACAAAAATACAGTATCCCCCGCACGTATACTCATAGTTTTTTTGCGGACCAGTTTTGTTGTAGGTCACTCTTGAAGCGGCACATATAATTGTTTATGTGGTGATTGGGTTCCAGACCTAGAGAGCAGAAAAAGTTACAAACACCGTTTTGGACAATCAGCGCCTGCCAGTGTTCCCCACTTTTCTCGTGTGTCTGAGTGTTCACTACCAGACTAAAGTGTTTTTTACTGGTCTGCGGTAAACGGTCACAACTGAAAACTCCAATGAAATGTTTTTTGGCACACTCATCAGCCTGTAAAATTTCTGAAATTTCTTGACCGTACATAAAGACCAACCACACGCCAGCCTGCTTATTGTAACAAGTGTTGTTCTAGCACGCGGTTATGCCTCATATACCTCTCGATCTGACCGTAATTAACTGGAATGACCTCATCAAAAATGGACAGGCCGGTCGTGGGCCGTTTGTGGGAATGGTTCGCCAGCGTGGCGGGATGCGCGGAAGAGGGATTGGCGGTATTCTGGCTAGTATAATAAGTATGATACCCGCATTTCTGAAATCTACAGTGGGTAAGGAACTTCTGAGCACAGGAGAAAACGTAGTCAGCGACCTTGTAAAGGGTGCGCCGGCGGTAGCGACTTTGAAACGCCGCGCTCGCCAGTCAGTGAAAAACCTCACCGGGCTGGGGCGTATAAAGAAGCCTGTTGGGGTTCTGAAGCCTCATAGTAGTTTGCGCGCCAGGCGTAAGCGGTCGGTTGGCTCTAAGCGCTCGGTACTTTTGAGATAATGCTTAAACTTATCGATGTCAACTCAAGCAAGACTATTCTTCCTGAACTTGATTTTAATACTATTCCGCCTTCTCAAGTCGGTGTGCTGGGGACGCGATGGACCCACGTACCTCTTAAGAATTCTCTGCTACCTATGGGCCCCTGGGAGTTTAATATTTGTTCAAATAATAAATCTTTTGTTAACCTCAAGAAGACTTGGATAGTGTTCACATTCAAAATTACTGACGAACATGGTGCCGCCGTTCCGGTTTCGCAAGGTGGTCTGGACACCCCTGGTTATGCCCCCATACAGTCGATTGCCTCAAGCATTGTGAGACAGTACCCCCTGCACATAAACTCTCAGATGGTGTATGATACAACCGTAAATCATGCTTACAAAACGTATATGGAAAATACGCTTATTCACGACCAGAATGCCAAAAGTTCAAGCCTCGAGCTGGGCGGCTACCGGTACGAGACCAAGCACAACGTGGAGTCCGATGCCGGACATTTAGCTAGACGTAAGATGACAGCTGGCGGCAAGCTGTGTCAGGTAGCTGCTCCGGTTAGTATCGATCTGTTTAACCAGGAGCGCCTACTTTTGAATTACTGTGATGTACGACTCACCGCCTACCCGAACTCGTCGGAGTTCCTCATAGAGCAGCTCCAAACCACAACGCCACCAAACAGGAAATTTGTAGTAGAGGATGTTCACCTTCTGGTGCAGGAGTGGGACGTGACCGATGGTTTTGCTGTGGCCGTGGAGACTAAGCTAGCGCAGGAGAAGATTTAGTACCCCATGACGTCCGTACAGATGCGGTCATTTTTCATTCCCGAGAACAGGATGGACTCGCCAGTGAACACTCTCTTCACAACTCATTGTCCTAAGCGTGTTATCGTAGGTCTTGTTGACAGTACTTCATTCAACGGTAATTTTAAGCACAGTCCATTTAGTTTCCAGCATTTTAATCTTCAGAACATTTATCTTGATTTTAGCGGTTGAACTATACCTAGCCGCCCTATGGCGCTTGATTACGGTGCAGACAAATATGCTCACGCCTATCTACAAATGTTAGAAGGTTTGGGTTATACCCGCAGCGACAGTAGTAACGGAATAACACTAGACATGTTTAAGAATGGTTTTAACTTTTATGTTTTCGAAATTAGCCCCACTGTTCACAGCTCTGAGGTGTTTGACATGATTCGCCAGTCTAATTTATCCTTGAGGATGGAGTTCCGAACCCCTGTCCCCGCTGGCGGTATCTATGCAGTTGTTTTGGGTGAGTTTGACATTATTTTGTCTCTTGATAGTAGTCGCAACCCGCACTTTGATTCTATTATTTAATCAATAAACATGCTATTCAAATTTGTTTTGTTTTGTACCAGGCACCAGATGCCTATGGTTGGAACAATGGCGGGTCAGCAGATGACCCTTCGGATACCGCGGGGTATAAACAATTTTTGAATTTCTATTGTAGCGACGGCTACCATCGCGTGCCGCTATGTAAACAGTTTTTGAATTTTCAATAGAACTGTATCTGACCTCGAGGGCCACAGGGCAATAACAAGAACACAAGATTGGGGTTGTATGCAGGTTTATTCATGGCGGTAAACATATGTAACATAATACAGGCAATTTTATACAAGGGCAGGGGTTCAGGCTTTTTGTGTATGAAAATAGCTGAATCAATCGCCCCTGAACCCCTGTAAGCAAAAATATAAAAGTGCGAGTGCACTACAGTGAAGGAAAGGATATGGGGGTGAGATTGTACATTCTTACGGGGATAAGCCCCTCTTTTGCAAGTACGAATACCGTTCTATGGGTTGAGGAATCTTGCTTTGAGGTTGCGGCCGGCGCAGTCGTCACACATTTTGAAGGATATGTTCTGGCCTTCAGCAACGAGGGTCTGACGACAGCACGCGTCGAGAACGAATGTGACGAACGGCAGATTGTACAAGGCCTGGCGTTTGGAGATTGATCCGTGCTTCGGAGTTGATACGGTACTCTGGAAATGCACTAAATTGTCTGTGAGTCTTTATTAACTTCGGCTGAGACATTGGTATTTATAGGCATTAGCCTTTATAAACTTACGTTAATTCTGTCGGCGAAGGGAAGTCGTCTCTTCAATGGGGCTCCGGGGACCATGAGCTTTGCGGCATGCATTTGGGAGAAGTCGACTGGCGCAGGAGTTGTGGGGGTAGTGGCGGCGTCTTCAGTCTTGATGGAGGCGGGAGCAATAGGGAACTGGGTGTCCGACATGCCAGTAGTGTGCACGAATGCCTGGGGGCCCACTTAAAGGGGGCGGGGCCTGTGGTCCGTTAAAGAGGATTAGCAAGATATAAGGGAAACGGAGAGGGAGACGTGTACAGTAACGAGAGAGTACTTTCCCCGTCTGGACGCCAGACGCTAAACAAACTTTGTTAAAGTGCTGGTATTTTGGGCCTAGTGGCGTTTTTGGTGACCTCTATTGTTCTCTTAAGCTTCTCCTATTGTTCTATGAAAGTGGCATCTGGCGGCAAGTATTTGAATATTTTTGGGGTATTACGGTAGGTATTGCGAAATACACATATTTGGAACATATTTGAAACATATTGGAAACATATTTGAAAATTTGAAATATTTAGAACATTTGAATAATTTTAATATTTTTTGTAGTCTGAACTTTGTAGATTTGTAGTCTTTGTGGTCTTTGTAGTTGCCGCCCCAGCGGCGGGCTGTCTCCATGCTGCCTCCAGGCGGGCGCCAGCTGCCGACCGCGACGCGCGCGGCTGCCGACCGCGACGCGTGAGATGGTCAAACGGGGGGACATACACTACTCCTAAACCCTTCTTTACTGATTTTGAGCTTGGACAATAAAAATTCAAACTCTTCTTTACTGATTTTGAGCTTGGACAACAATAATCCAAACCTTTCTTCACTGATTTCGAGCTTGGACAATAATAATCCAAACCCTTCTTCACTGATTTTGAGTTGGACAATAATAATCCAAACCCTTCTTCACTGATTTGGAGTTGGACAATAAAAACCTAAACCCTTCTTTACTGATTTTGAGCTTGGACAATAATAATCCAAACCCTTCTTTACTGATTTGAAGTTGGACAACAATAATCCAAACCTTTCTTTACTGATTTTGAGTTGGACAATAATAATCCAAACCCTTCTTTACTGATTTGAAGTTGGACAATAATAATCCAAACCTTTCTTTACTGATTTTGAGTTGGAAAATGATAATCCGTACCCTTCTTTACTGATTTTGAGCTTGGACAATAATAATCCAAACCCTTCTTTACTGATTTTGAGTTGGACAATAATAATCCAAACCCTTCTTCACTGATTTTGAGTTGGACAATAATAATCCAAACCCTTCTTCACTGATTTGGAGTTGGACAATAACAACATAAACCCTTCTTTACTGATTTTGAGCTTGGACAATAATAATCCAAACCCTTCTTTACTGATTTGAAGTTGGACAACAATAATCCAAACTTTTCTTCACTGATTTTGAGTTGGACAATAATAATCCAAACCCTTCTTTACTGATTTGGAGTTGGACAATAATAATCCAAACCCTTCTTTACTGATTTGAAGTTGGACAATAATAATCCGAACCTTTCTTTACTGATTTTGAGTTGGAAAATAATAATCCGTACCCTTCTTTACTGATTTTGAGCTTGGACAATAATAATCCAAACCCTTCTTTACTGATTTTGAGTTGGACAATAATAATCCAAACCCTTCTTCACTGATTTTGAGTTGGACAATAATAATCCAAACCCATCTTCACTGATTTGGAGTTGGACAATAACAACCTAAACCCTTCTTTACTGATTTTGAGCTTGGACAATAATAATCCAAACCCTTCTTTACTGATTTGAAGTTGGACAACAATAATCCAAACCTTTCTTCACTGATTTTGAGTTGGACAATAATAATCCAAACCCTTCTTTACTGATTTGGAGTTGGACAATAATAATCCAAACCCTTCTTTACTGATTTTGAGTTGGACAATAATAATCCAAACCCTTCTTTACTGATTTGGAGTTGGACAATAATAATCCAAACCCTTCTTTACTGATTTTGAGCTTGGAAAATAATAATCCAAACTCTTCTTTACTGATTTTGAGCTTGGACAACAATAATCCAAACCCTTCTTTACTGATTTCGAGCTTGGACAATAATAATCCAAACCCTTCTTCACTGATTTTGAGTTGGACAATAATAATCCAAACCCTTCTTCACTGATTTGGAGTTGGACAATAAAAACCTAAACCCTTCTTTACTGATTTTGAGCTTGGACAATAATAATCCAAACCCTTCTTTACTGATTTGAAGTTGGACAACAATAATCCAAACCTTTCTTTACTGATTTTGAGTTGGACAATAATAATCCAAACCCTTCTTTACTGATTTGAAGTTGGACAATAATAATCCAAACCTTTCTTTACTGATTTTGAGTTGGAAAATGATAATCCGTACCCTTCTTCACTGATTTTGAGCTTGGACAATAATAATCCAAACCCTTCTTTACTGATTTTGAGTTGGACAATAATAATCCAAACCCTTCTTCACTGATTTTGAGTTGGACAATAATAATCCAAACCCTTCTTCACTGATTTGGAGTTGGACAATAATAATCCAGACCCTTCTTTACTGATTTGAAGTTGGACAACACTAATCCAAACCTTTCTTTACTGATTTGAAGTTGGACAACAATAATCCAAACTTTCTTCACTGATTTTGAGTTGGACAATAATAATCCAAACCCTTCTTTACTGATTTGGAGTTGGACAATAATAATCCGAACCTTTCTTTACTGATTTTGAGTTGGAAAATAATAATCCGTACCCTTCTTTACTGATTTTGAGCTTGGACAATAATAATCCAAACCCTTCTTTACTGATTTTGAGTTGGACAATAATAATCCAAACCCTTCTTCACTGATTTTGAGTTGGACAATAATAATCCAAACCCTTCTTCACTGATTTGGAGTTGGACAATAACAACCTAAACCCTTCTTTACTGATTTTGAGCTTGGACAATAATAATCCAAACCCTTCTTTACTGATTTGAAGTTGGACAACAATAATCCAAACCTTTCTTCACTGATTTTGAGTTGGACAATAATAATCCAAACCCTTCTTTACTGATTTGGAGTTGGACAATAATAATCCAAACCCTTCTTTACTGATTTTGAGTTGGAAAATAATAATCCAAACTCTTCTTTACTGATTTTGAGTTGGAAAATAATAATCCAAACCCTTCTTTACTGATTTTGAGCTTGGACAATAATAATCCAAACCCTTCTTCACTGATTTTGAGTTGGACAATAATAATCCAAACCCTTCTTCACTGATTTTGAGTTGGACAATAATAATCCAAACCCTTCTTCACTGATTTGGAGTTGGACAATAATAATCCAAACCCTTCTTTACTGATTTGAAGTTGGACAACAATAATCCAAACCTTTCTTTACTGATTTGAAGTTGGACAACAATAATCCAAACTTTCTTCACTGATTTTGAGTTGGACAATAATAATCCAAACCCTTCTTTACTGATTTGGAGTTGGACAATAATAATCCAAACCCTTCTTTACTGATTTGAAGTTGGACAATAATAATCCGAACCTTTCTTTACTGATTTTGAGTTGGAAAATAATAATCCGTACCCTTCTTTACTGATTTTGAGCTTGGACAATAATAATCCAAACCCTTCTTTACTGATTTTGAGTTGGACAATAATAATCCAAACCCTTCTTCACTGATTTTGAGTTGGACAATAATAATCCAAACCCTTCTTCACTGATTTGGAGTTGGACAATAACAACCTAAACCCTTCTTTACTGATTTTGAGCTTGGACAATAATAATCCAAACCCTTCTTTACTGATTTGAAGTTGGACAACAATAATCCAAACCTTTCTTCACTGATTTTGAGTTGGAAAATAATAATCCAAACCCTTCTTTACTGATTTGGAGTTGGACAATAATAATCCAAACCCTTCTTTACTGATTTGAAGTTGGACAACAATAATCCGAACCTTTCTTCACTGATTTTGAGTTGGAAAATAATAATCCGTACCCTTCTTTACTGATTTTGAGCTTGGACAATAATAATCCAAACCCTTCTTCACTGATTTTGAGTTGGACAATAATAATCCAAACCCTTCTTCACTGATTTGGAGTTGGAAAATAATAATCCAAACCCTTCTTCACTGATTTGGAGTTGGACAATAACAACCTAAACCCTTCTTTACTGATTTTGAGCTTGGACAATAATAATCCAAACCCTTCTTTACTGATTTGAAGTTGGACAACAATAATCCAAACCTTTCTTCACTGATTTTGAGTTGGACAACAATAATCCAAACCTTTCTTCACTGATTTTGAGTTGGACAATAATAATCCAAACCCTTCTTTACTGATTTGGAGTTGGACAATAATAATCCAAACCCTTCTTTACTGATTTGAAGTTGGACAATAATAATCCGAACCTTTCTTTACTGATTTTGAGTTGGAAAATAATAATCCGTACCCTTCTTTACTGATTTTGAGCTTGGACAATAATAATCCAAACCCTTCTTTACTGATTTTGAGTTGGACAATAATAATCCAAACCCTTCTTCACTGATTTTGAGTTGGACAATAATAATCCAAACCCATCTTCACTGATTTGGAGTTGGACAATAACAACCTAAACCCTTCTTTACTGATTTTGAGCTTGGACAATAATAATCCAAACCCTTCTTTACTGATTTGAAGTTGGACAACAATAATCCAAACCTTTCTTCACTGATTTTGAGTCGGACAATAATAATCCAAACCCTTCTTTACTGATTTGGAGTTGGACAATAATAATCCAAACCCTTCTTTACTGATTTTGAGTTGGACAATAATAATCCAAACCCTTCTTTACTGATTTGGAGTTGGACAATAATAATCCAAACCCTTCTTTACTGATTTTGAGCTTGGAAAATAATAATCCAAACTCTTCTTTACTGATTTTGAGCTTGGACAACAATAATCCAAACCCTTCTTTACTGATTTCGAGCTTGGACAATAATAATCCAAACCCTTCTTCACTGATTTTGAGTTGGACAATAATCCAAACCCTTCTTCACTGATTTGGAGTTGGAAAATAATAATCCAAACCCTTCTTCACTGATTTGGAGTTGGACAATAACAACCTAAACCCTTCTTTACTGATTTTGAGCTTGGACAATAATAATCCAAACCCTTCTTTACTGATTTGAAGTTGGACAACAATAATCCAAACCTTTCTTCACTGATTTTGAGTTGGACAACAATAATCCAAACCTTTCTTCACTGATTTTGAGTTGGACAATAATAATCCAAACCCTTCTTTACTGATTTGGAGTTGGACAATAATAATCCAAACCCTTCTTTACTGATTTGAAGTTGGACAATAATAATCCGAACCTTTCTTTACTGATTTTGAGTTGGAAAATAATAATCCGTACCCTTCTTTACTGATTTTGAGCTTGGACAATAATAATCCAAACCCTTCTTTACTGATTTTGAGTTGGACAATAATAATCCAAACCCTTCTTCACTGATTTGGAGTTGGACAATAACAACCTAAACCCTTCTTTACTGATTTTGAGCTTGGACAATAATAATCCAAACCCTTCTTTACTGATTTGAAGTTGGACAACAATAATCCAAACCTTTCTTCACTGATTTTGAGTTGGACAATAATAATCCAAACCCTTCTTTACTGATTTGGAGTTGGACAATAATAATCCAAACCCTTCTTTACTGATTTGAAGTTGGACAATAATAATCCGAACCTTTCTTTACTGATTTTGAGTTGGAAAATAATAATCCGTACCCTTCTTTACTGATTTTGAGCTTGGACAATAATAATCCAAACCCTTCTTTACTGATTTTGAGTTGGACAATAATAATCCAAACCCTTCTTCACTGATTTTGAGTTGGACAATAATAATCCAAACCCATCTTCACTGATTTGGAGTTGGACAATAACAACC
This sequence comes from Litoditis marina, assembly GCA_964036275.1. NCBI lineage: Eukaryota > Metazoa > Nematoda > Chromadorea > Rhabditida > Rhabditidae > Litoditis > Litoditis marina. The sequence continues at coordinate 89,069 of CAXIWQ010000208.1, forward strand.
TAAACCCTTCTTTACTGATTTTGAGCTTGGACAATAATAATCCAAACCCTTCTTTACTGATTTGAAGTTGGACAACAATAATCCAAACCTTTCTTCACTGATTTTGAGTTGGACAATAATAATCCAAACCCTTCTTACTGATTTGGAGTTGGACAATAATAATCCAAACCCTTCTTTACTGATTTTGAGTTGGACAATAATAATCCAAACCCTTCTTTACTGATTTGGAGTTGGACAATAATAATCCAAACCCTTCTTTACTGATTTTGAGCTTGGAAAATAATAATCCAAACTCTTCTTTACTGATTTTGAGCTTGGACAACAATAATCCAAACCCTTCTTTACTGATTTCGAGCTTGGACAATAATAATCCAAACCCTTCTTCACTGATTTTGAGTTGGACAATAATAATCCAAACCCTTCTTCACTGATTTGGAGTTGGACAATAAAACCTAAACCCTTCTTTACTGATTTTGAGCTTGGACAATAATAATCCAAACCCTTCTTTACTGATTTGAAGTTGGACAACAATAATCCAAACCTTTCTTTACTGATTTTGAGTTGGACAATAATAATCCAAACCCTTCTTTACTGATTTGAAGTTGGACAATAATAATCCAAACCTTTCTTTACTGATTTTGAGTTGGAAAATGATAATCCGTACCCTTCTTCACTGATTTTGAGCTTGGACAATAATAATCCAAACCCTTCTTTACTGATTTTGAGTTGGACAATAATAATCCAAACCCTTCTTCACTGATTTTGAGTTGGACAATAATAATCCAAACCCTTCTTCACTGATTTGGAGTTGGACAATAATAATCCAGACCCTTCTTTACTGATTTGAAGTTGGACAACACTAATCCAAACCTTTCTTTACTGATTTGAAGTTGGACAACAATAATCCAAACTTTCTTCACTGATTTTGAGTTGGACAATAATAATCCAAACCCTTCTTTACTGATTTGGAGTTGGACAATAATAATCCAAACCCTTCTTCACTGATTTGGAGTTGGACAATAAAAACCTAACCCTTCTTTACTGATTTTGAGCTTGGACAATAATAATCCAAACCCTTCTTTACTGATTTGAAGTTGGACAACAATAATCCAAACCTTTCTTTACTGGATTTTGAGTTGGACAATAATAATCCAAACCCTTCTTTACTGATTTGAAGTTGGACAATAATAATCCAAACCTTTCTTTACTGATTTTGAGTTGGAAAATGATAATCCGTACCCTTCTTCACTGATTTTGAGCTTGGACAACAATAATCCAAACCCTTCTTTACTGATTTCGAGCTTGGACAATATAATCCAAACCCTTCTTCACTGATTTTGAGTTGGACAATAATAATCCAAACCCTTCTTCACTGATTTGGAGTTGGACAATAAAAACCTAAACCCTTCTTTACTGATTTTGAGCTTGGACAATAATAATCCAAACCCTTCTTTACTGATTTGAAGTTGGACAACAATAATCCAAACCTTTCTTTACTGATTTTGAGTTGGACAATAATAATCCAAACCCTTCTTTACTGATTTGAAGTTGGACAATAATAATCCAAACCTTTCTTTACTGATTTTGAGTTGGAAAATGATAATCCGTACCCTTCTTCACTGATTTTGAGCTTGGACAATAATAATCCAAACCCTTCTTTACTGATTTGAGTTGGACAATAATAATCCAAACCCTTCTTCACTGATTTTGAGTTGGACAATAATAATCCAAACCCTTCTTCACTGATTTGGAGTTGGACAATAATAATCCAGACCCTTCTTTACTGATTTGAAGTTGGACAACACTAATCCAAACCCTTTCTTTACTGATTTGAAGTTGGACAACAATAATCCAAACTTTCTTCACTGATTTTGAGTTGGACAATAATAATCCAAACCCTTCTTTACTGATTTGGAGTTGGACAATAATAATCCGAACCTTTCTTTACTGATTTTGAGTTGGAAAATAATAATCCGTACCCTTCTTTACTGATTTTGAGCTTGGACAATAATAATCCAAACCCTTCTTTACTGATTTTGAGTTGGACAATAATAATCCAAACCCTTCTTCACTGATTTTGAGTTGGACAATAATAATCCAAACCCTTCTTCACTGATTTGGAGTTGGACAATAACAACCTAAACCCTTCTTTACTGATTTTGAGCTTGGACAATAATAATCCAAACCTTCTTTACTGATTTGAAGTTGGACAACAATAATCCAAACCTTTCTTCACTGATTTGAGTTGGACAATAATAATCCAAACCCTTCTTTACTGATTTGGAGTTGGACAATAATAATCCAAACCCTTCTTTACTGATTTTGAGTTGGAAAATAATAATCCAAACTCTTCTTTACTGATTTTGAGTTGGAAATAATAATCCAAACCCTTCTTTACTGATTTTGAGCTTGGACAATAATAATCCAAACCCTTCTTCACTGATTTTGAGTTGGACAATAATAATCCAAACCCTTCTTCACTGATTTTGAGTTGGACAATAATAATCCAAACCCTTCTTCACTGATTTGGAGTTGGACAATAATAATCCAAACCCTTCTTTACTGATTTGAAGTTGGACAACAATAATCCAAACCTTTCTTTACTGATTTGAAGTTGGACAACAATAATCCAAACTTTCTTCACTGATTTTGAGTTGGACAATAATAATCCAAACCCTTCTTTACTGATTTGGAGTTGGACAATAATAATCCAAACCCTTCTTTACTGATTTGAAGTTGGACAATAATAATCCGAACCTTTCTTTACTGATTTTGAGTTGGAAAATAATAATCCGTACCCTTCTTTACTGATTTTGAGCTTGGACAATAATAATCCAAACCCTTCTTTACTGATTTTGAGTTGGACAATATAATCCAAACCCTTCTTCACTGATTTTGAGTTGGACAATACTAATCCAAACCCTTCTTCACTGATTTGGAGTTGGACAATAACAACCTAAACCCTTCTTTACTGATTTTGAGCTTGGACAATAATAATCCAAACCCTTCTTTACTGATTTGAAGTTGGACAACAATAATCCAAACCTTTCTTCACTGATTTTGAGTTGGAAAATAATAATCCAAACCCTTCTTTACTGATTTGGAGTTGGACAATAATAATCCAAACCCTTCTTTACTGATTTGAAGTTGGACAACAATAATCCGAACCTTTCTTCACTGATTTTGAGTTGGAAAATAATAATCCGTACCCTTCTTTACTGATTTTGAGCTTGGACAATAATAATCCAAACCCTTCTTCACTGATTTTGAGTTGGACAATAATAATCCAAACCCTTCTTCACTGATTTGGAGTTGGAAAATAATAATCCAAACCCTTCTTCACTGATTTGGAGTTGGACAATAACAACCTAAACCCTTCTTTACTGATTTTGAGCTTGGACAATAATAATCCAAACCCTTCTTTACTGATTTGAAGTTGGACAACAATAATCCAAACCTTTCTTCACTGATTTTGAGTTGGACAACAATAATCCAAACCTTTCTTCACTGATTTTGAGTTGGACAATAATAATCCAAACCCTTCTTACTGATTTGGAGTTGGACAATAATAATCCAAACCCTTCTTTACTGATTTGAAGTTGGACAATAATAATCCGAACCTTTCTTTACTGATTTTGAGTTGGAAAATAATAATCCGTACCCTTCTTTACTGATTTTGAGCTTGGACAATAATAATCCAAACCCTTCTTTACTGATTTTGAGTTGGACAATAATAATCCAAACCCTTCTTCACTGATTTTGAGTTGGACAATAATAATCCAAACCCATCTTCACTGATTTGGAGTTGGACAATAACAACCTAAAACCCTTCTTTACTGATTTTGAGCTTGGACAATAATAATCCAAACCCTTCTTTACTGATTTGAAGTTGGACAACAATAATCCAAACCTTTCTTCACTGATTTTGAGTTGGACAATAATAATCCAAACCCTTCTTTACTGATTTGGAGTTGGACAATAATAATCCAAACCCTTCTTTACTGATTTTGAGTTGGACAATAATAATCCAAACCCTTCTTTACTGATTTGGAGTTGGACAATAATAATCCAAACCCTTCTTTACTGATTTTGAGCTTGGAAAATAATAATCCAAACTCTTCTTTACTGATTTTGAGCTTGGACAACAATAATCCAAACCCTTCTTTACTGATTTCGAGCTTGGACAATAATAATCCAAACCCTTCTTCACTGATTTTGAGTTGGACAATAATAATCCAAACCCTTCTTCACTGATTTGGAGTTGGACAATAAAAACCTAAACCCTTCTTTACTGATTTTGAGCTTGGACAATAATAATCCAAACCCTTCTTTACTGATTTGAAGTTGGACAACAATAATCCAAACCTTTCTTTACTGATTTTGAGTTGGACAATAATAATCCAAACCCTTCTTTACTGATTTGAAGTTGGACAATAATAATCCAAACCTTTCTTTACTGATTTTGAGTTGGAAAATGATAATCCGTACCCTTCTTCACTGATTTTGAGCTTGGACAATAATAATCCAAACCCTTCTTTACTGATTTTGAGTTGGACAATAATAATCCAAACCCTTCTTCACTGATTTTGAGTTGGACAATAATAATCCAAACCCTTCTTCACTGATTTGGAGTTGGACAATAACAACCTAAACCCTTCTTTACTGATTTTGAGCTTGGACAATAATAATCCAAACCCTTCTTTACTGATTTGAAGTTGGACAACAATAATCCAAACCTTTCTTCACTGATTTTGAGTTGGACAATAATAATCCAAACCCTTCTTTACTGATTTGGAGTTGGACAATAATAATCCAAACCCTTCTTTACTGATTTTGAGTTGGAAAATAATAATCCAAACTCTTCTTTACTGATTTTGAGTTGGAAAATAATAATCCAAACCCTTCTTTACTGATTTTGAGCTTGGACAATAATAATCCAAACCCTTCTTCACTGATTTTGAGTTGGACAATAATAATCCAAACCCTTCTTCACTGATTTTGAGTTGGACAATAATAATCCAAACCCTTCTTCACTGATTTGGAGTTGGACAATAATAATCCAAACCCTTCTTTACTGATTTGAAGTTGGACAACAATAATCCAAACCTTTCTTTACTGATTTGAAGTTGGACAACAATAATCCAAACTTTCTTCACTGATTTTGAGTTGGACAATAATAATCCAAACCCTTCTTTACTGATTTGGAGTTGGACAATAATAATCCAAACCCTTCTTTACTGATTTGAAGTTGGACAATAATAATCCGAACCTTTCTTTACTGATTTTGAGTTGGAAAATAATAATCCGTACCCTTCTTTACTGATTTTGAGCTTGGACAATAATAATCCAAACCCTTCTTTACTGATTTTGAGTTGGACAATAATAATCCAAACCCTTCTTCACTGATTTTGAGTTGGACAATACTAATCCAAACCCTTCTTCACTGATTTGGAGTTGGACAATAACAACCTAAACCCTTCTTTACTGATTTTGAGCTTGGACAATAATAATCCAAACCCTTCTTTACTGATTTGAAGTTGGACAACAATAATCCAAACCTTTCTTCACTGATATTTTGAGTTGGAAAATAATAATCCAAACCCTTCTTTACTGATTTGGAGTTGGACAATAATAATCCAAACCCTTCTTTACTGATTTTGAGTTGGACAATAATAATCCAAACCCTTCTTTACTGATTTGAAGTTGGACAATAATAATCCAAACCCTTCTTTACTGATTTTGAGCTTGGAAAATAATAATCCAAACTCTTCTTTACTGATTTTGAGTTGGAAAATAATAATCCAAACCCTTCTTTACTGATTTTGAGCTTGGACAATAATAATCCAAACCCTTCTTCACTGATTTTGAGTTGGACAATAATAATCCAAACCCTTCTTCACTGATTTGGAGTTGGAAAATAATAATCCAAACCCTTCTTCACTGATTTGGAGTTGGACAATAACAACCTAAACCCTTCTTTACTGATTTTGAGCTTGGACAATAATAATCCAAACCCTTCTTTACTGATTTGAAGTTGGACAACAATAATCCAAACCTTTCTTCACTGATTTTGAGTTGGACAATAATAATCCAAACCCTTCTTTACTGATTTGGAGTTGGACAATAATAATCCAAACCCTTCTTTACTGATTTTGAGTTGGACAATAATAATCCAAACCCTTCTTTACTGATTTTGAGTTGGACAATAATAATCCGAACCCTTCTTTACTGATTTGAAGTTGTACAACAATAATCCAAACCTTTCTTCACTGATTTTGAGTTGGACAATAATAATCCAAACCCTTCTTTACTGATTTTGAGCTTGGACAATAATAATCCAAACCCTTCTTTACTGATTTGAAGTTGGACAACAATAATCCAAACCTTTCTTTACTGATTTTGAGTTGGACAATAATAATCCAAACCCTTCTTTACTGATTTGAAGTTGGACAATAATAATCCAAACCTTTCTTTACTGATTTTGAGTTGGAAAATGATAATCCGTACCCTTCTTCACTGATTTTGAGCTTGGACAATAATAATCCAAACCCTTCTTTACTGATTTTGAGTTGGACAATAATAATCCAAACCCTTCTTCACTGATTTTGAGTTGGACAATAATAATCCAAACCCTTCTTCACTGATTTGGAGTTGGACAATAATAATCCAAACCCTTCTTTACTGATTTGAAGTTGGACAACAATAATCCAAACCTTTCTTTACTGATTTGAAGTTGGACAACAATAATCCAAACCCTTCTTTACTGATTTGGAGTTGGACAATAATAATCCGAACCTTTCTTTACTGATTTTGAGTTGGAAAATAATAATCCGTACCCTTCTTTACTGATTTTGAGCTTGGACAATAATAATCCAAACCCTTCTTTACTGATTTTGAGTTGGACAATAATAATCCAAACCCTTCTTCACTGATTTTGAGTTGGACAATAATAATCCAAACCCTTCTTCACTGATTTGGAGTTGGACAATAACAACCTAAACCCTTCTTTACTGATTTTGAGCTTGGACAATAATAATCCAAACCCTTCTTTACTGATTTGAAGTTGGACAACAATAATCCAAACCTTTCTTCACTGATTTTGAGTTGGACAATAATAATCCAAACCCTTCTTTACTGATTTGGAGTTGGACAATAATAATCCAAACCCTTCTTTACTGATTTTGAGTTGGACAATAATAATCCAAACCCTTCTTTACTGATTTGAAGTTGGACAATAATAATCCAAACCCTTCTTTACTGATTTTGAGCTTGGAAAATAATAATCCAAACTCTTCTTTACTGATTTTGAGTTGGAAAATAATAATCCAAACCCTTCTTTACTGATTTTGAGCTTGGACAATAATAATCCAAACCCTTCTTCACTGATTTTGAGTTGGACAATAATAATCCAAACCCTTCTTCACTGATTTTGAGTTGGACAATAATAATCCAAACCCTTCTTCACTGATTTGGAGTTGGACAATAATAATCCAAACCCTTCTTTACTGATTTGAAGTTGGACAACAATAATCCAAACCTTTCTTTACTGATTTGAAGTTGGACAACAATAATCCAAACTTTCTTCACTGATTTTGAGTTGGACAATAATAATCCAAACCCTTCTTTACTGATTTGGAGTTGGACAATAATAATCCAAACCCTTCTTTACTGATTTGAAGTTGGACAATAATAATCCGAACCTTTCTTTACTGATTTTGAGTTGGAAAATAATAATCCGTACCCTTCTTTACTGATTTTGAGCTTGGACAATAATAATCCAAACCCTTCTTTACTGATTTTGAGTTGGACAATAATAATCCAAACCCTTCTTCACTGATTTTGAGTTGGACAATAATAATCCAAACCCTTCTTCACTGATTTGGAGTTGGACAATAACAACCTAAACCCTTCTTTACTGATTTTGAGCTTGGACAATAATAATCCAAACCCTTCTTTACTGATTTGAAGTTGGACAACAATAATCCAAACCTTTCTTCACTGATTTTGAGTTGGACAATAATAATCCAAACCCTTCTTTACTGATTTGGAGTTGGACAATAATAATCCAAACCCTTCTTTACTGATTTTGAGTTGGACAATAATAATCCAAACCCTTCTTTACTGATTTGAAGTTGGACAATAATAATCCAAACCCTTCTTTACTGATTTTGAGCTTGGAAAATAATAATCCAAACTCTTCTTTACTGATTTTGAGTTGGAAAATAATAATCCAAACCCTTCTTTACTGATTTTGAGCTTGGACAATAATAATCCAAACCCTTCTTCACTGATTTTGAGTTGGACAATAATAATCCAAACCCTTCTTCACTGATTTGGAGTTGGAAAATAATAATCCAAACCCTTCTTCACTGATTTGGAGTTGGACAATAACAACCTAAACCCTTCTTTACTGATTTTGAGCTTGGACAATAATAATCCAAACGCTTCTTCACTGATTTGAAGTTGGACAACAATAATCCAAACCTTTCTTCACTGATTTTGAGTTGGACAATAATAATCCAAACCCTTCTTTACTGATTTGGAGTTGGACAATAATAATCCAAACCCTTCTTTACTGATTTTGAGTTGGACAATAATAATCCAAACCCTTCTTTACTGATTTTGAGTTGGACAATAATAATCCGAACCCTTCTTTACTGATTTGAAGTTGTACAACAATAATCCAAACCTTTCTTCACTGATTTTGAGTTGGACAATAATAATCCAAACCCTTCTTTACTGATTTGGAGTTGGACAATAATAATCCAAACCCTTCTTTACTGATTTTGAGCTGGACAATAATAATCCAAACCCTTCTTTACTGATTTGAAGTTGGACAATAATAATCCAAACCCTTCTTTACTGATTTTGAGCTTGGAAAATAATAATCCAAACTCTTCTTTACTGATTTTGAGTTGGAAAATAATATTCCAAACCCTTCTTTACTGATTTTGAGCTTGGACAATAATAATCCAAACCCTTCTTCACTGATTTTGAGTTGGACAATAATAATCCAAACCCTTCTTCACTATTCCAATCGCGCAATTTTTGCAGGTTTCAAGAATGTTCTAAGACTCAATGATTTCAGATCTGAATTATTCCAATCGCGCAATTTTTGCAGGTTTTAAGAATGTTCTAAGACTCGATGATTTCAGATCTGAATTATTCCAATCGCGCAATTTTTGCAGGTTTCAAGAATGTTCTAAGACTCGATCATTTCAGATCTGGATTATTCCAATCGCGCAATTTTTGCAGGTTTTAAGAATGTTCTAAGACTCGATCATTTCCGATCTGAATTGTTCCAAATCGCGCAATTTTTGCATGTTTGAAGAATGTTCTAAGACTCGATCATTTCCGATCTGAATTGTTCAAAATCGCGCAATTTTTGCAGGTTTTAAGAAGGTTCTAAGACTCGATCATTTCCGATCTGAATTGTTCCAAATCGCGCAATTTTTGCAGGTTTTAAGAATGTTCTAAGACTCGATCATTTCAGATCTGAATTATTCCGATCGCGCAATTTTCTCAGGTTTCAAGAATGTTCTAAGACTCGATCATTTCAGATCTGGATTATTCAAATCGCGCAATTTTTGCAGGTTTTAAGAATGTTCTAAGACTCGATCATTTCCGATCTGAATTGTTCCAAATCGCGCAATTTTTGCAGGTTTTAAGAATGTTCTAAGACTCGATCATTTCCGATCTAAATTGTTTCAAATCGCGCAATTTTCTCAGGTTTTAAGAATGTTCTAAGACTCGATCATTTCCGATCTGAATTGTTCCAAATCGCGCAATTTTTGCAGGTTTTAAGAATGTTATTATGGGAATATGTGCTCAGTGAAAGGTGCCACTCAAAATCGTTTCGACCCTGATTCAAGACGATTTTGGTGTTGCTCTCAGAGGGTTGGGTCATCATCAGTTGAACCCCTCTGAGAACTTGAAAAACAGGACGAGAAGACTTACGAGAAGACAAGAGGTTTTAAGAATGTTTGAGACATCAACTGATGATGACCCAACCCTCTGAGAGCAACACCAAAATCGTCTTGAATCAGGGTCGAAACGATTTCGAGTGGCACCTTTCACTGAGCACATATTCCCATAATAACATACAAAAGTCTTAATGACAACAAATATTTTTGTTTTAAATAAATATAACAATGGTTTTAAGAATGTTCTAAGACTCGATCATTTCAGATCTGGATTATTCCAATCGCGCAATTTTTGCAGGTTTTAAGAATGTTCTAAGACTCGATCATTTCCGATCTGAATTGTTCCAAATCGCGCAATTTTTGCAGGTTTTAAGAAGGTTCTAAGACTCGATCATTTCCGATCTAAATTGTTCAAATCGCGCAATTTTTGCAGGTTTTAAGAATGTTCTAAGACTCGATCATTTCCGATCTAAATTGTTTCAAATCGCGCAATTTTTGCAGGTTTGAAGAAAGTTCTAAGAGTCGATCATTTCAGATCTGAATTATTCCGATCGCGCAATTTTCTCAGGTTTTAAGAATGTTCTAAGACTCGATCATTTCCGATCTGAATTGTTCCGAATCGCGCAATTTTTGCAGGTTTTAAGAATGTTCTGAGACTCGATCATTTCCGATCCGAATTATTCCAATCGCGCAATTCTCGCAGGTTTTAAGAATGTTCTGAGACTCGATCATTTCAGATCTGGATTATTCCAATCGCGCAATTCGCAGGTTTTAAGAATGTTCTGAGACTCGATCATTTCCGATCTGAATTATTCCAATCGCGATCATCTCAGATCTGAATTATTCCAATCGCGCAATTTTTGCTGGTTTTAAGAATGTTCTAAGATTTTCGCAGGTTTAAGGAATGTTCTAAGACTCGATGATTTCAGATCTGAATTATTCCAATCGCGCAATTTTTGCAGGTTTTTCTAGAATGTTCTGAGACTCGATAATTTCAGATCTGGATTATTCCAATCGCGCAATTTTGCAGGTTTTAAGAATGTTCTAAGACTCGATCATTTCAGATCTGAGTTATTCCAATCGCGCAATTTTTGCATGTTTGAAGAATGTTCTAAGACTCGATCATTTCCGATCTGAATTGTTCAAAATCGCGCAATTTTTGCAGGTTTTAAGAAGGTTCTAAGACTCGATCATTTCCGATCTAAATTGTTCCAAATCGCGCAATTTTTGCAGGTTTTAAGAATGTTCTAAGACTCGATCATTTCCGATCTAAATTGTTTCAAATCGCGCAATTTTGCAGGTTTGAAGAAAGTTCTAAGAGTCGATCATTTCAGATCTGAATTATTCCGATCGCGCAATTTTCTCAGGTTTTAAGAATGTTCTAAGACTCGATCATTTCCGATCTGAATTGTTCCAACTCGCGCAATTTTTGCAGGTTTCAAGAATGTTCTAAGACTCGATCATATCAGATCTGGATTATTCCAATCGCGAAATTTGTGCAGGTTTTAAGAAGGTTCTAAGACTCGATCATTTCCGATCTGAATTGTTCCGAATCGCGCAATTTTTGCAGGTTTTAAGAATGTTCTATGACTCGATCATTTCCGATCTGAATTGTTCCAAATCGCGCAATTTTTGCAGGTTTTAAGAATGTTCTAAGACTCGATCATTTCAGATCTGGATTATTCCAATCGCGCAATTTTTGCAGGTTTTAAGAATGTTTTGAGACTCGATGATTTCAGATCTGAATTATTCCAATCGCGCAATTTTTGCAGGTTTTTCTAGAATGTTCTGAGACTCGATCATTTCAGATCTGGATTATTCCAATCGCGCAATTTTGCAGGTTTTAAGAATGTTCTAAGACTCGATCATTTCAGATCTGAGTTATTCCAATCGCGCAATTTTTGCATGTTTGAAGAATGTTTTAAGACTCGATCATTTCTATATCTGAATTGTTCAAAATCGCGCATATTTTGCAGGTTTTAAGGAGGTTCTAAGACTCGATCATTTCCGATCTAAATTGTTCCAAATCGCGCAATTTTTGCAGGTTTTAGGAATGTTCTAAGACTCGATCATTTCCGATCTAAATTGTTTCAAATCGCGCAATTTTTGCAGGTTTGAAGAAAGTTCTAAGAGTCGATCATTTCAGATCTGAATTATTCCGATCGCGCAATTTTCTCAGGTTTTAAGAATGTTCTAAGACTCGATCATTTCCGATCTGAATTGTTCCAACTCGCGCAATTTTTGCAGGTTTCAAGAATGTTCTAAGACTCGATCATATCAGATCTGGATTATTCCAATCGCGAAATTTTTGCAGGTTTTAAGAAGGTTCTAAGACTCGATCATTTCCGATCTGAATTGTTCCGAATCGCGCAATTTTTGCAGGTTTTAAGAATGTTCCATGACTCGATCATTTCCGATCTGAATTGTTCCAAATCGCGCAATTTTTGCAGGTTTTAAGAATGTTCTAAGACTCGATCATTTCAGATCTGGATTATTCCAATCGCGCAATTTTTGCAGGTTTTAAGAATGTTTTAAGACTCGATGATTTCAGATCTGAATTATTCCAATCGCGCAATTTTTGCAGGTTTTTCTAGAATGTTCTGAGACTCGATCATTTCAGATCTGGATTATTCCAATCGCGCAATTTTGCAGGTTTTAAGAATGTTCTAAGACTCGATCATTTCAGATCTGAGTTATTCCAATCGCGCAATTTTTGCATGTTTGAAGAATGTTTTAAGACTCGATCATTTCCGATCTGAATTGTTCAAAATCGCGCATATTTTGCAGGTTTTAAGGAGGTTCTAAGACTCGATCATTTCCGATCTAAATTGTTCCAAATCGCGCAATTTTTGCAGGTTTTAGGAATGTTCTAAGACTCGATCATTTCCGATCTAAATTGTTTCAAATCGCGCAATTTTTGCAGGTTTGAAGAAAGTTCTAAGAGTCGATCATTTCAGATCTGAATTATTCCGATCGCGCAATTTTTGCAGGTTTTAGGAATGTTCTAAGACTCGATCATTTCCGATCTAAATTGTTCCAAATCTCGCAATTTTTGCAGGTTTCAAGAAGGTTCTAAGACTCGATCATTTCCGATCTGAATTGTTCCAAATTGCGCAATTTTTGCAGGTTTCAAGAAGGTTTTGAGACTCGATCATTTCCGATCTGAATTATTCCAATCGCAATCATCTCAGATCTGAATTATTCCAATCGCGCAATTTTTGCTGGTTTTAAGAATGTTCTAAGACTCGATCATTTCAGATCTGAGTTATTCCCATCGCGCAATTTTTGCATGTTTTAAGAATGTTCTATGACTCGATCATTTCCGATCTGAATTGTTCCAAATCGCGCAATTTTTGCAGGTTTTAAGAATGTTCTAAGACTCGATCATTTCAGATCTGGATTATTCCAATCGCGCAATTTTTGCAGGTTTTAAGAATGTTTTAAGACTCGATGATTTCAGATCTGAATTATTCCAATCGCGCAATTTTTGCAGGTTTTTCTAGAATGTTCTGAGACTCGATCATTTCAGATCTGGATTATTCCAATCGCGCAATTTTGCAGGTTTTAAGAATGTTCTAAGACTCGATCATTTCAGATCTGAGTTATTCCAATCGCGCAATTTTTGCATGTTTGAAGAATGTTTTAAGACTCGATCATTTCTATATCTGAATTGTTCAAAATCGCGCATATTTTGCAGGTTTTAAGGAGGTTCTAAGACTCGATCATTTCCGATCTAAATTGTTCCAAATCGCGCAATTTTTGCAGGTTTTAGGAATGTTCTAAGACTCGATCATTTCCGATCTAAATTGTTTCAAATCGCGCAATTTTTGCAGGTTTGAAGAAAGTTCTAAGAGTCGATCATTTCAGATCTGAATTATTCCGATCGCGCAATTTTCTCAGGTTTTAAGAATGTTCTAAGACTCGATCATTTCCGATCTGAATTGTTCCAACTCGCGCAATTTTTGCAGGTTTCAAGAATGTTCTAAGACTCGATCATATCAGATCTGGATTATTCCAATCGCGAAATTTTTGCAGGTTTTAAGAAGGTTCTAAGACTCGATCATTTCCGATCTGAATTGTTCCGAATCGCGCAATTTTTGCAGGTTTTAAGAATGTTCCATGACTCGATCATTTCCGATCTGAATTGTTCCAAATCGCGCAATTTTTGCAGGTTTTAAGAATGTTCTAAGACTCGATCATTTCAGATCTGGATTATTCCAATCGCGCAATTTTTGCAGGTTTTAAGAATGTTTTAAGACTCGATGATTTCAGATCTGAATTATTCCAATCGCGCAATTTTTGCAGGTTTTTCTAGAATGTTCTGAGACTCGATCATTTCAGATCTGGATTATTCCAATCGCGCAATTTTGCAGGTTTTAAGAATGTTCTAAGACTCGATCATTTCAGATCTGAGTTATTCCAATCGCGCAATTTTTGCATGTTTGAAGAATGTTTTAAGACTCGATCATTTCCGATCTGAATTGTTCAAAATCGCGCATATTTTGCAGGTTTTAAGGAGGTTCTAAGACTCGATCATTTCCGATCTAAATTGTTCCAAATCGCGCAATTTTTGCAGGTTTTAGGAATGTTCTAAGACTCGATCATTTCGATCTAAATTGTTTCAAATCGCGCAATTTTTGCAGGTTTGAAGAAAGTTCTAAGAGTCGATCATTTCAGATCTGAATTATTCCGATCGCGCAATTTTTGCAGGTTTTAGGAATGTTCTAAGACTCGATCATTTCCGATCTAAATTGTTCCAAATCTCGCAATTTTTGCAGGTTTCAAGAAGGTTCTAAGACTCGATCATTTCCGATCTGAATTGTTCCAAATTGCGCAATTTTTGCAGGTTTCAAGAAGGTTCTGAGACTCGATCATTTCCGATCTGAATTATTCCAATCGCAATCATCTCAGATCTGAATTATTCCAATCGCGCAATTTTTGCTGGTTTTAAGAATGTTCTAAGACTCGATCATTTCAGATCTGAGTTATTCCCATCGCGCAATTTTTGCATGTTTTGCATGTTTTAAGACTCGATCATTTCCGATCTGAATTGTTCCAAATCGCGCAATTTTTGCAGGTTTTAAGAATGTTCTAAGACTCGATCATTTCAGACCTGGATTATTCCAATCGCTTTTCGCAAATGGAACTTCGTATTCGCAATTATTCGCAAATGAAACATCGTATTCGCAAATGAAACTTTGTATTCGCAATTACTCGCAAATGAAACTTCGTATTCGCAATTACTCGCAAATGAAACTTCGTATTCACAATTACTCGCAAATGAAACTTCGTATTCGCAAATGAAACTTCGTATTCGCAATTATTCGCAAATGAAACATAGTATTCGCAAATGAAACTTCGTATTCGCAATTACTCGCAAATGAAACTTTGTATTCGCAATTACTCGTAAATGAAACATCGTATTCGCAATTATTCGCAAATGAAACCTCGTATTCGCAATTACTCGCAAATGAAACTTCGTATTCGCAATTACTCGCAATTGAAACATCGTATTCGCAAATGAAACTTCGTATTCGCAATTATTCGCAAATGAAACATCGTATTCGCAAATGAAACTTCGTATTCGCAATTACTCGCAAATGCAACTTCGTATTCGCAATTACTCGCAAATGAAACATCGTATTCGCAATTATTCGGAAATAAAACCTCGTATTCGCAATTTCTCGAAAATGAAACTTCGTATTCGCAATTACTCGCAAATAAAACTTCGTATTCGCAATTACTCGCAAATGAAACTTCGTATTCGCAATTACTCGCAAATGAAACTTCGTATTCGCAATTACTCGCAATTGAAACATCGTATTCGCAAATGAAACTTCGTATTCGCAATTATTCGCAAATGAAACATCGTATTCGCAAATGAAACTTCGTATTCGCAATTACTCGCAAATGAAACTTCGTATTCGCAATTACTCGCAAATGAAACATCGTATTCGCAATCATTCGCAAATAAAACCTCGTATTCGCAATTTCTCGCAAATGAAACTTCGTATTCGCAATTATTCGCAAATGAAACATAGTATTCGCAAATGAAACTTCGTATTCGCAATTACTCGCAAATGAAACTTCGTATTCGCAATTACTCGTAAATGAAACATCGTATTCGCAATTATTCGCAAATGAAACCTCGTATTCGCAATTACTCGCAAATGAAACTTCGTATTCGCAATTACTCGCAAATGAAACTTCGTATTCGCAATTACTCGCAATTGAAACATCGTATTCGCAAATGAAACTTCGTATTCGCAATTATTCGCAAATGAAACATCGTATTCGCAATGAAACTTCGTATTCGCAATTACTCGCAAATGAAACTTCGTATTCGCAATTACTCGCAAATGAAACATCGTATTCGCAATCATTCGCAAATAAAACCTCGTATTCGCAATTTCTCGCAAATGAAACTTCGTATTCGCAATTATTCGCAAATGAAACATAGTATTCGCAAATGAAACTTCGTATTCGCAATTACTCGCAAATGAAACTTTGTATTCGCAATTACTCGTAAATGAAACATCGTATTCGCAATTATTCGCAAATGAAACCTCGTATTCGCAATTACTCGCAAATGAAACTTCGTATTCGCAATTACTCGCAAATGAAACTTCGTATTCGCAATTACTCGCAAATGAAACTTCGTATTCGCAATTACTCGCAATGAAACATCGTATTCGCAAATGACACTTCGTATTCGCAATTATTCGCAAATGAAACATAGTATTCGCAAATGAAACTTCGTATTCGCAATTACTCGCAAATGAAACTTCGTATTCGCAATTACTCGCAAATGAAACTTCGTATTCACAATTACTAGTGAATGAAACATCGTATTCGCAATTATTCGCAAATGAAACCTCGTATTCGCAATTACTCGCAAATGAAACTTCGTATTCGCAATTACTCGCAAATGAAACATCGTATTCACAATTACTAGTGAATGAAACATCGTATTCGCAATTACTCGTAAATGAATCATCGTATTCGCAATTATTCGCAAATGAAACCTCGTATTCGCAATTACTCGCAAATGAAACTTCGTATTCGCAATTACTCGCAATTGAAACATCGTATTCGCAAATGAAACTTCGTATTCGCAATTATTCGCAAATGAAACATCGTATTCGCAAATGAAACTTCGTATTCGCAATTACTCGCAAATGCAACTTCGTATTCGCAATTACTCGCAAATGAAACATCGTATTCGCAATTATTCGCAAATAAAACCTCGTATTCGCAATTTCTCGAAAATGAAACTTCGTATTCGCAATTACTCGCAAATAAAACTTCGTATTCGCAATTACTCGCAAATGAAACATCGTATTCGCAATCATTCGCAAATAAAACCTCGTATTCGCAATTTCTCGCAAATGAAACTTCGTATTCGCAATTATTCGCAAATGAAACATAGTATTCGCAAATGAAACTTCGTATTCGCAATTACTCGCAAATGAAACTTTGTATTCGCAATTACTCGTAAATGAAACATCGTATTCGCAATTATTCGCAAATGAAACCTCGTATTCGCAATTACTCGCAAATGAAACTTCGTATTCGCAATTACTCGCAAATGAAACTTCGTATTCGCAATTACTCGCAAATGAAACTTCGTATTCGCAATTACTCGCAATTGAAACATCGTATTCGCAAATGACACTTCGTATTCGCAATTATTCGCAAATGAAACATAGTATTCGCAAATGAAACTTCGTATTCGCAATTACTCGCAAATGAAACTTCGTATTCGCAATTACTCGCAAATGAAACTTCGTATTCACAATTACTAGTGAATGAAACATCGTATTCGCAATTATTCGCAAATGAAACCTCGTATTCGCAATTACTCGCAAATGAAACTTCGTATTCGCAATTACTCGCAAATGAAACATCGTATTCACAATTACTAGTGAATGAAACATCGTATTCGCAATTACTCGTAAATGAAACATCGTATTCGCAATTATTCGCAAATGAAACCTCGTATTCGCAATTACTCGCAAATGAAACTTCGTATTCGCAATTACTCGCAAATGAAACATCGTATTCGCAATTATTCGCAAATAAAACCTCGTATTCGCAATTTCTCGCAAATGAAACTTCGTATTCGCAATTACTCGCAAATAAAACTTCGTATTCGCAATTACTCGCAAATGAAACTTCGTATTCACAATTACTCGCAAATGAAACTTCGTAGTCGCAATTACTCGCAAATGAAACTTCGTATTCGCAAATGAAACTTCGTATTCGCAATTATTCGCAAATGAAACATAGTATTCGCAAATGAAACTTCGTATTCGCAATTACTCGCAAATGAAACTTCGTATTCGCAATTACTCGTAAATGAAACATCGTATTCGCAATTATTCGCAAATGAAACCTCGTATTCGCAATTACTCGCAAATGAAACTTCGTATTCGCAATTATTCGCAAATGAAACATAGTATTCGCAAATGAAACTTCGTATTCGCAATTACTCGCAAATGAAACTTTGTATTTGCAATTACTCGTAAATGAAACATCGTATTCGCAATTATTCGCAAATGAAACCTCGTATTCGCAATTACTCGCAAATGAAACTTCGTATTCGCAATTACTCGCAAATGAAACTTCGTATTCGCAATTACTCGCAAATGAAACTTCGTATTCGCAATTACTCGCAATTGAAACATCGTATTCGCAAATGACACTTCGTATTCGCAATTATTCGCAAATGAAACATAGTATTCGCAAATGAAACTTCGTATTCGCAATTACTCGCAAATGAAACTTCGTATTCGCAATTACTCGCAAATGAAACTTCGTATTCACAATTACTAGTGAATGAAACATCGTATTCGCAATTATTCGCAAATGAAACCTCGTATTCGCAATTACTCGCAAATGAAACTTCGTATTCGCAATTACTCGCAAATGAAACATCGTATTCGCAAATGAAACTTCGTATTCGCAATTATTCGCAAATGAAACATCGTATTCGCAAATGAAACTTCGTATTCGCAATTACTCGCAAATGAAACTTCGTATTCGCAATTACTCGCAAATGAAACTTCGTATTCGCAATTACTCGCAATTGAAACATCGTATTCGCAAATGAAACTTCGTATTCGCAATTATTCGCAAATGAAACATCGTATTCGCAAATGAAACTTCGTATTCGCAATTACTCGCAAATGAAACTTCGTATTCGCAATTACTCGCAAATGAAACATCGTATTCGCAATCATTCGCAAATAAAACCTCGTATTCGCAATTTCTCGCAAATGAAACTTCGTATTCGCAATTATTCGCAAATGAAACATAGTATTCGCAAATGAAACTTCGTATTCGCAATTACTCGCAAATGAAACTTCGTATTCGCAATTACTCGTAAATGAAACATCGTATTCGCAATTATTCGCAAATGAAACCTCGTATTCGCAATTACTCGCAAATGAAACTTCGTATTCGCAATTACTCGCAAATGAAACTTCGTATTCGCAATTACTCGCAATTGAAACATCGTATTCGCAAATGAAACTTCGTATTCGCAATTATTCGCAAATGAAACATCGTATTCGCAAATGAAACTTCGTATTCGCAATTACTCGCAAATGAAACTTCGTATTCGCAATTACTCGCAAATGAAACATCGTATTCGCAATCATTCGCAAATAAAACCTCGTATTCGCAATTTCTCGCAAATGAAACTTCGTATTCGCAATTATTCGCAAATGAAACATAGTATTCGCAAATGAAACTTCGTATTCGCAATTACTCGCAAATGAAACTTTGTATTCGCAATTACTCGTAAATGAAACATCGTATTCGCAATTATTCGCAAATGAAACCTCGTATTCGCAATTACTCGCAAATGAAACTTCGTATTCGCAATTACTCGCAAATGAAACTTCGTATTCGCAATTACTCGCAAATGAAACTTCGTATTCGCAATTACTCGCAAATGAAACTTCGTATTCGCAATTACTCGCAATTGAAACATCGTATTCGCAAATGAAACTTCGTATTCGCAATTATTCGCAAATGAAACATCGTATTCGCAAATGAAACTTCGTATTCGCAATTACTCGCAAATGAAACTTCGTATTCGCAATTACTCGCAAATGAAACATCGTATTCGCAATCATTCGCAAATAAAACCTCGTATTCGCAATTTCTCGCAAATGAAACTTCGTATTCGCAATTATTCGCAAATGAAACATAGTATTCGCAAATGAAACTTCGTATTCGCAATTACTCGCAAATGAAACTTTGTATTCGCAATTACTCGTAAATGAAACATCGTATTCGCAATTATTCGCAAATGAAACCTTGTATTCGCAATTACTCGCAAATGAAACTTCGTATTCGCAATTACTCGCAAATGAAACTTCGTATTCGCAATTACTCGCAAATGAAACTTCGTATTCGCAATTACTCGCAATTGAAACATCGTATTCGCAAATGACACTTCGTATTCGCAATTATTCGCAAATGAAACATAGTATTCGCAAATGAAACTTCGTATTCGCAATTACTCGCAAATGAAACTTCGTATTCGCAATTACTCGCAAATGAAACTTCGTATTCACAATTACTAGTGAATGAAACATCGTATTCGCAATTATTCGCAAATGAAACCTCGTATTCGCAATTACTCGCAAATGAAACTTCGTATTCGCAATTACTCGCAAATGAAACATCGTATTCACAATTACTAGTGAATGAAACATCGTATTCGCAATTACTCGTAAATGAAACATCGTATTCGCAATTATTCGCAAATGAAACCTCGTATTCGCAATTACTCGCAAATGAAACTTCGTATTCGCAATTACTCGCAAATGAAACATCGTATTCGCAATTATTCGCAAATAAAACCTCGTATTCGCAATTTCTCGCAAATGAAACTTCGTATTCGCAATTACTCGCAAATAAAACTTCGTATTCGCAATTACTCGCAAATGAAACTTCGTATTCACAATTACTCGCAAATGAAACTTCGTAGTCGCAATTACTCGCAAATGAAACTTCGTATTCGCAAATGAAACTTCGTATTCGCAATTATTCGCAAATGAAACATAGTATTCGCAAATGAAACTTCGTATTCGCAATTACTCGCAAATGAAACTTCGTATTCGCAATTACTCGTAAATGAAACATCGTATTCGCAATTATTCGCAAATGAAACCTCGTATTCGCAATTACTCGCAAATGAAACTTCGTATTCGCAATTATTCGCAAATGAAACATAGTATTCGCAAATGAAACTTCGTATTCGCAATTACTCGCAAATGAAACTTTGTATTTGCAATTACTCGTAAATGAAACATCGTATTCGCAATTATTCGCAAATGAAACCTCGTATTCGCAATTACTCGCAAATGAAACTTCGTATTCGCAATTACTCGCAAATGAAACTTCGTATTCGCAATTACTCGCAAATGAAACTTCGTATTCGCAATTACTCGCAATTGAAACATCGTATTCGCAAATGACACTTCGTATTCGCAATTATTCGCAAATGAAACATAGTATTCGCAAATGAAACTTCGTATTCGCAATTACTCGCAAATGAAACTTCGTATTCGCAATTACTCGCAAATGAAACTTCGTATTCACAATTACTAGTGAATGAAACATCGTATTCGCAATTATTCGCAAATGAAACCTCGTATTCGCAATTACTCGCAAATGAAACTTCGTATTCGCAATTACTCGCAAATGAAACATCGTATTCGCAAATGAAACTTCGTATTCGCAATTATTCGCAAATGAAACATCGTATTCGCAAATGAAACTTCGTATTCGCAATTACTCGCAAATGAAACTTCGTATTCGCAATTACTCGCAAATGAAACATCGTATTCGCAATTATTCGCAAATAAAACCTCGTATTCGCAATTTCTCGCAAATGAAACTTCGTATTCGCAATTACTCGCAAATAAAACTTCGTATTCGCAATTACTCGCAAATGAAACTTCGTATTCACAATTACTCGCAAATGAAACTTCGTATTCGCAATTACTCGCAAATGAAACATCGTATTCGCAAATGAAACTTCGTATTCGCAATTACTCGCAAATGAAACTTCGTATTCGCAATTACTCGCAAATGAAACATCGTATTCGCAATCATTCGCAAATAAAACCTCGTATTCGCAATTTCTCGCAAATGAAACTTCGTATTCGCAATTATTCGCAAATGAAACATAGTATTCGCAAATGAAACATAGTATTCGCAAATGAAACTTCGTATTCGCAATTACTCGCAAATGAAACTTCGTATTCGCAATTACTCGTAAATGAAACATCGTATTCGCAATTATTCGCAAATGAAACCTCGTATTCGCAATTACTCGCAAATGAAACTTCGTATTCGCAATTATTCGCAAATGAAACATAGTATTCGCAAATGAAACTTCGTATTCGCAATTACTCGCAAATGAAACTTTGTATTCGCAATTACTCGTAAATGAAACATCGTATTCGCAATTATTCGCAAATGAAACCTCGTATTCGCAATTACTCGCAAATGAAACTTCGTATTCGCAATTACTCGCAAATGAAACTTCGTATTCGCAATTACTCGCAAATGAAACTTCGTATTCGCAATTACTCGCAATTGAAACATCGTATTCGCAAATGACACTTCGTATTCGCAATTATTCGCAAATGAAACATAGTATTCGCAAATGAAACTTCGTATTCGCAATTACTCGCAAATGAAACTTCGTATTCGCAATTACTCGCAAATGAAACTTCGTATTCACAATTACTAGTGAATGAAACATCGTATTCGCAATTATTCGCAAATGAAACCTCGTATTCGCAATTACTCGCAAATGAAACTTCGTATTCGCAATTACTCGCAAATGAAACATCGTATTCGCAAATGAAACTTCGTATTCGCAATTATTCGCAAATGAAACATCGTATTCGCAAATGAAACTTCGTATTCGCAATTACTCGCAAATGAAACTTCGTATTCGCAATTACTCGCAAATGAAACATCGTATTCGCAATTATTCGCAAATAAAACCTCGTATTCGCAATTTCTCGCAAATGAAACTTCGTATTCGCAATTACTCGCAAATAAAACTTCGTATTCGCAATTACTCGCAAATGAAACTTCGTATTCACAATTACTCGCAAATGAAACTTCGTATTCGCAATTACTCGCAAATGAAACATCGTATTCGCAAATGAAACTTCGTATTCGCAATTACTCGCAAATGAAACTTCGTATTCGCAATTACTCGCAAATGAAACATCGTATTCGCAATCATTCGCAAATAAAACCTCGTATTCGCAATTTCTCGCAAATGAAACTTCGTATTCGCAATTATTCGCAAATGAAACATAGTATTCGCAAATGAAACTTCGTATTCGCAAATACTCGCAAATGAAACTTTGTATTCGCAATTACTCGTAAATGAAACATCGTATTCGCAATTATTCGCAAATGAAACTTCGTATTCGCAATTACTCGCAAATGAAACATCGTATTCGCAATCATTCGCAAATAAAACCTCGTATTCGCAATTTCTCGCAAATAAAACTTCGTATTCGCAATTATTCGCAAATGAAACATAGTATTCGCAAATGAAACTTCGTATTCGCAATTACTCGCAAATGAAACTTCGTATTCGCAATTACTCGCAAATGAAACTTCGTATTCGCAATTACTCGCAATTGAAACATCGTATTCGCAAATGACACTTCGTATTCGCAATTATTCGCAAATGAAACATAGTATTCGCAAATGAAACTTCGTATTCGCAATTACTCGCAAATGAAACTTCGTATTCGCAATTACTCGCAAATGAAACTTCGTATTCACAATTACTAGTGAATGAAACATCGTATTCGCAATTATTCGCAAATGAAACCTCGTATTCGCAATTACTCGCAAATGAAACTCCGTATTCGCAATTACTCGCAAACGAAACATCGTATTCACAATTACTAGTGAATGAAACATCGTATTCGCAATTACTCGTAAATGAAACATCGTATTCGCAATTATTCGCAAATGAAACCTCGTATTCGCAATTACTCGCAAATGAAACTTCGTATTCGCAATTACTCGCAAATGAAACTTCGTATTCGCAATTACTCGCAAATGAAACTTCGTATTCGCAATTACTCGCAATTGAAACATCGTATTCGCAAATGACACTTCGTATTCGCAATTATTCGCAAATGAAACATAGTATTCGCAAATGAAACTTCGTATTCGCAATTACTCGCAAATGAAACTTCGTATTCGCAATTACTCGCAAATGAAACTTCGTATTCACAATTACTAATGAATGAAACATCGTATTCGCAATTATTCGCAAATGAAACCTCGTATTCGCAATTACTCGCAAATGAAACTTCGTATTCGCAATTACTCGCAAATGAAACATCGTATTCGCAAATGAAACTTCGTATTCGCAATTATTCGCAAATGAAACATCGTATTCGCAAATGAAACTTCGTATTCGCAATTACTCGCAAATGAAACTTCGTATTCGCAATTACTCGCAAATGAAACATCGTATTCGCAATTATTCGCAAATAAAACCTCGTATTCGCAATTTCTCGCAAATGAAACTTCGTATTCGCAATTACTCGCAAATAAAACTTCGTATTCGCAATTACTCGCAAATGAAACTTCGTATTCACAATTACTCGCAAATGAAACTTCGTATTCGCAATTACTCGCAAATGAAACTTCGTATTCGCAATTACTCGCAAATGAAACATCGTATTCACAATCATTCGCAAATAAAACCTCGTATTCGCAATTTCTCGCACATGAAACTTCGTATTCGCAATTATTCGCAAATGAAACATAGTATTCGCAAATGAAACTTCGTATTCGCAATTACTCGCAAATGAAACTTTGTATTCGCAATTACTCGTAAATGAAACATCGTATTCGCAATTATTCGCAAATGAAACCTCGTATTCGCAATTACTCGCAAATGAAACTTCGTATTCGCAATTACTCGCAAATGAAACTTCGTATTCGCAATTACTCGCAAATGAAACTTCGTATTCGCAATTACTCGCAAATGAAACTTCGTATTCGCAATTACTCGCAATTGAAACATCGTATTCGCAAATGACACTTCGTATTCGCAATTATTCGCAAATGAAACATAGTATTCGCAAATGAAACTTCGTATTCGCAATTACTCGCAAATGAAACTTCGTATTCGCAATTACTCGCAAATGAAACTTCGTATTCACAATTACTAGTGAATGAAACATCGTATTCGCAATTATTCGCAAATGAAACCTCGTATTCGCAATTACTCGCAAATGAAACTTCGTATTCGCAATTACTCGCAAATGAAACATCGTATTCGCAAATGAAACTTCGTATTCGCAATTATTCGCAAATGAAACATCGTATTCGCAAATGAAACTTCGTATTCGCAATTACTCGCAAATGAAACTTCGTATTCGCAATTACTCGCAAATGAAACATCGTATTCGCAATTATTCGCAAATAAAACCTCGTATTCGCAATTTCTCGCAAATGAAACTTCGTATTCGCAATTACTCGCAAATAAAACTTCGTATTCGCAATTACTCGCAAATGAAACTTCGTATTCACAATTACTCGCAAATGAAACTTCGTATTCGCAATTACTCGTAAATGAAACATCGTATTCGCAATTATTCGCAAATGAAACCTCGTATTCGCAATTACTCGCAAATGAAACTTCGTATTCGCAATTATTCGCAAATGAAACATAGTATTCGCAAATGAAACTTCGTATTCGCAATTACTCGCAAATGAAACTTTGTATTCGCAATTACTCGTAAATGAAACATCGTATTCGCAATTATTCGCAAATGAAACCTCGTATTCGCAATTACTCGCAAATGAAACTTCGTATTCGCAATTACTCGCAAATGAAACTTCGTATTCGCAATTACTCGCAAATGAAACTTCGTATTCGCAATTACTCGCAATTGAAACATCGTATTCGCAAATGACGCTTCGTATTCGCAATTATTCGCAAATGAAACATAGTATTCGCAAATGAAACTTCGTATTCGCAATTACTCGCAAAATGAAACTTCGTATTCGCAATTACTCGCAAATGAAACTTCGTATTCACAATTACTAGTGAATGAAACATCGTATTCGCAATTATTCGCAAATGAAACCTCGTATTCGCAATTACTCGCAATGAAACTTCGTATTCGCAATTATTCGCAAATGAAACATCGTATTCGCAAATGAAACTTCGTATTCGCAATTACTCGCAAATGAAACTTCGTATTCGCAATTACTCGCAAATGAAACATCGTATTCGCAATTATTCGCAAATAAAACCTCGTATTCGCAATTTCTCGCAAATGAAACTTCGTATTCGCAATTACTCGCAAATAAAACTTCGTATTCGCAATTACTCGCAAATGAAACTTCGTATTCACAATTACTCGCAAATGAAACTTCGTATTCGCAATTACTCGTAAATGAAACATCGTAATCGCAAATGAAACTTCGTATTCGCAATTACTCGCAAATGAAACTTCGTATTCGCAATACTCGCAAATGAAACATCGTATTCGCAATTATTCGCAAATAAAACCTCGTATTCGCAATTTCTCGCAAATGAAACTTCGTATTCGCAATTACTCGCAAATAAAACTTCGTATTCGCAATTACTCGCAAATGAAACTTCGTATTCACAATTACTCGCAAATGAAACTTCGTATTCGCAATTACTCGTAAATGAAACATCGTATTCGCAATTATTCGCAAATGAAACCTCGTATTCGCAATTACTCGCAAATGAAACTTCGTATTCGCAATTATTCGCAAATGAAACATAGTATTCGCAAATGAAACTTCGTATTCGCAATTACTCGCAAATGAAACTTTGTATTCGCAATTACTCGTAAATGAAACATCGTATTCGCAATTATTCGCAAATGAAACCTCGTATTCGCAATTACTCGCAAATGAAACTTCGTATTCGCAATTACTCGCAAATGAAACTTCGTATTCGCAATTACTCGCAAATGAAACTTCGTATTCGCAATTACTCGCAATTGAAACATCGTATTCGCAAATGACGCTTCGTATTCGCAATTATTCGCAAATGAAACATAGTATTCGCAAATGAAACTTCGTATTCGCAATTACTCCGCAAATGAAACTTCGTATTCGCAATTACTCGCAAATGAAACTTCGTATTCACAATTACTAGTGAATGAAACATCGTATTCGCAATTATTCGCAAATGAAACCTCGTATTCGCAATTACTCGCAAATGAAACTTCGTATTCGCAATTACTCGCAAATGAAACATCGTATTCGCAAATGAAACTTCGTATTCGCAATTATTCGCAAATGAAACATCGTATTCGCAAATGAAACTTCGTATTCGCAATTACTCGCAAATGAAACTTCGTATTCGCAATTACTCGCAAATGAAACATCGTATTCGCAATTATTCGCAAATAAAACCTCGTATTCGCAATTTCTCGCAAATGAAACTTCGTATTCGCAATTACTCGCAAATGAAACTTCGTATTCACAATTACTAGTGAATGAAACATCGTATTCGCAATTATTCGCAAATGAAACCTCGTATTCGCAATTACTCGCAAATGAAACTTCGTATTCGCAATTACTCGCAAATGAAACATCGTATTCGCAAATGACACTTCGTATTCGCAATTATTCGCAAATGAAACATAGTATTCGCAAATGAAACTTCGTATTCGCAATTACTCGCAAATGAAACATCGTATTCGCAATTATTCGCAAATAAAACCTCGTATTCGCAATTTCTCGCAATGAAACTTCGTATTCGCAATTACTCGCAAATAAAACTTCGTATTCGCAATTACTCGCAAATGAAACTTCGTATTCACAATTACTCGCAAATGAAACTTCGTATTCGCAATTACTCGCAAATGAAACTTCGTATTCGCAATTACTCGCAAATGAAACATCGTATTCGCAATCATTCGCAAATAAAACCTCGTATTCGCAATTTCTCGCACATGAAACTTCGTATTCGCAATTATTCGCAAATGAAACATAGTATTCGCAAATGAAACTTCGTATTCGCAATACTCGCAAATGAAACTTTGTATTCGCAATTACTCGTAAATGAAACATCGTATTCGCAATTATTCGCAAATGAAACCTCGTATTCGCAATTACTCGCAAATGAAACTTCGTATTCGCAATTACTCGCAAATGAAACTTCGTATTCGCAATTACTCGCAAATGAAACTTCGTATTCGCAATTACTCGCAAATGAAACTTCGTATTCGCAATTACTCGCAATTGAAACATCGTATTCGCAAATGACACTTCGTATTCGCAATTATTCGCAAATGAAACATAGTATTCGCAAATGAAACTTCGTATTCGCAATTACTCGCAAATGAAACTTCGTATTCGCAATTACTCGCAAATGAAACTTCGTATTCACAATTACTAGTGAATGAAACATCGTATTCGCAATTATTCGCAAATGAAACCTCGTATTCGCAATTACTCGCAAATGAAACTTCGTATTCGCAATTACTCGCAAATGAAACATCGTATTCGCAAATGAAACTTCGTATTCGCAATTATTCGCAAATGAAACATCGTATTCGCAAATGAAACTTCGTATTCGCAATTACTCGCAAATGAAACTTCGTATTCGCAATTACTCGCAAATGAAACATCGTATTCGCAATTATTCGCAAATAAAACCTCGTATTCGCAATTTCTCGCAAATGAAACTTCGTATTCGCAATTACTCGCAAATAAAACTTCGTATTCGCAATTACTCGCAAATGAAACTTCGTATTCACAATTACTCGCAAATGAAACTTCGTATTCGCAATTACTCGCAAATGAAACTTCGTATTCGCAATTACTCGCAAATGAAACATCGTATTCGCAATTATTCGCAAATGAAACCTCGTATTCGCAATTACTCGCAAATGAAACTTCGTATTCGCAATTATTCGCAAATGAAACATAGTATTCGCAAATGAAACTTCGTATTCGCAATTACTCGCAAATGAAACTTTGTATTCGCAATTACTCGTAAATGAAACATCGTATTCGCAATTATTCGCAAATGAAACCTCGTATTCGCAATTACTCGCAAATGAAACTTCGTATTCGCAATTACTCGCAAATGAAACTTCGTATTCGCAATTACTCGCAAATGAAACTTCGTATTCGCAATTACTCGCAATTGAAACATCGTATTCGCAAATGACACTTCGTATTCGCAATTATTCGCAAATGAAACATAGTATTCGCAAATGAAACTTCGTATTCGCAATTACTGGGAAACATTTCTGCCGATGCCGAGCCGGTTGGTTGCCGATGCCCTGACAGAAGGATGCCGTTTTGACCAGTCAGCTCGGCGCGGGCAACTAACCGGCATGGCATCGGCAACCAATCGGCGCGCCGCTGGATAACAATTAAGAATTTTCATCCGGTTCCTTCTTGTCGATTATTTGTCAGTTTATTACTATAACAATATGAAACAAAGTTGAATTGTAATTAAATTATACTTTTATTCATAAAACACAGCATAAACACATAATTGTATCACTTCAAATATACACAGATTCCACGTAGAAATAGATAGTTGCATTCCTGTTTTCACTCGTCCAGAGCAGAAAAACTCGATCTGAAATGTAAAAATGAACGTATCGGAATGAAATGCACATTAACACCTCGGCAAACGTGGCTTACAACCCAAAAACTAGAGTAACTCACGCCAATTTACTCTTTTGATCCAATTACACTGATATGAAGGTTTGAAGGTGTTTAAATAAAAGAAGAATACGTTATTTCTTTCTTAAGTAACAGCTTCGCGGTAAAAAAAAGTTGATTCCATTTGTGGTTACAAAAATACCGACTAATATCGAGAGCACGGAAAATAATTGAAAATGGTCAATCTCAAAATGTTTCCATGAAATTAGATCACTACTATATGGCCGAATAGCCATGAAAATCGGAAAAGGGGTTACTTTTTCGCCGAAAACGAGGTATGTTTTTAATTTTAATGTAAAATCATTATTCAATTCAATGTAAAAACGCCATATACTAGAGCTTATAAACACACAGAATACATCAATCACACACCTCCATTCCAAGCTCGATCCCATGAGGAGAGATAACACTACATTCACACGACGACCACAGTAAGCAGAACAGCGAACCTAAAAAAAAGAAAGTAAACGAAGCAGAAAGTAAACGAATCATAATTATAGTTTCGGTCATTCCCACTGAGACTTGGCCGCGTGCCAAAGAATATTCCAGTCAATTTTTCCCCACTTTGTAGTTATTCGAAAAACTGCAAATTTCTGTTAGCGATGGTTCAGTTTCATAACACGTAAACGAAAAATGTCCTTAGAATGCTCTAGTTTTCCCTAGGAAATAAGCATCCAGAAATCTTAGCACGATGCCAGCAGGTCTCAGTGGGAATGAAACAAACTATACACTACCGAAAATTTGACTATCCGAAACTGAAATAACAGAGAACTGAACTCACCACTAACGGAATTTCCAGAAGATCTTAGTTGGGGATCAGACGTGAACGGAACCGTGTAAGAGGTAGACAGACACTACGATCATCTCCTGTAAAGAGCGCGATGAACCGAGGCGCCACCAACTAGATAAAACACATAACAAGGTTATCCGAAAAAGCCAGCTGATGTATGCTTTTTCTATGAATGAAGACGCGGGTCCCTGTTGGCACACACCACCTATGTTGTCCGAGCGGCCACAAAAACTCGAAAAACAAACTAATTTTCCGCTGAAAACATACATGAGGCGACTTTGTTGTGCTCAGAAGTTTATTGAAAATCAGGTGTTTCATGTGAATGACTAAACTGAAAACTGGTAGGGGAAAACATTTCAACAGTAAAGCTCGACAGTTATTGAAATTCGCGTAGTTTGAAATCCGTTTCGCGAAGGAAAACGGGTGAATCTATGAACTACCCAACAAAGTCGCCCTACGATTGGCTGAAACGAGAATTTTTGTCTATTTTTTTTAATTCATTCAAATAGTCCGACCATATTGTGTGTTTACCAAATCCCGATGAAAATTCATGAACTTCAAAAAAAAAGATAACTTACACACATATCTCGTCCACAAAAATGAATATTTTGCCCGCGCGATGGGCGAGGGCGAGATAGACTCCATCACATCCGAGAATATAAAATGACTTGTTATCCGAAACATAGAAATGTGTACCTAATTAAATGTGTTCCTAATTAAGTCATCGCCTATGTACACCCGGAAAAAATTGTACAATCGTCATCCCCCTCCTCCAATCGTCATCCCCCTCCACAGCTTCCTATAGAGATGGAAGTGATTGTAAAAGGGGAGTAATTGTACAATGTACCAGTGTGGTGTCACTACTCCCCAACAAGGGATCCCTTCTAAAAAAAAAGATAACACAAACCAAACGTGGGGCGACTTTGTAGAATGGTCCACATATTCACCCGTTTTCTTCCAAATTAGCACTTGAATCTACCCCAGTTTCAACAACTGTCAGACTTTATTATCGAAAACTCTATACTTTCCACCCAGTTTTGTGTTTGATTACCCAGAAAAACACCTGATTTTTAATAATTGTTTGTGGAAAACAATATCGCCTCACGTGTGACACAAACACTCCGAGATTTTGCGTCACAACTCACAAATGAACCGGTTCTCCTCACCGAAAAATAAATATCAACAATTTGTCGATACAAGTTGTTGATAGAGGGATTTATGAACGGAAGTCTCACGGTAGTTTCATGTCAATGACATCGATTTACAGTGAAATTGCCATTACTTTGCTAAAACTTTGATGATCCTGAAATAACAGAAGTCCCAGATAACTAAACTAATTACTAATGGGCTTTCTAGAAGATCTCGCGTAAACGGATCCTTCGCATGACGTTAACAAATACATCTGCAAAAGGCGCATGAACCAAAGCACCATATACACAGCACACAACATAATACACGGCAAATGTTTGATGCAAACTCAAAACGCTTTTTTACATCAGAAAATTAGCTGTCAAATTGTGTGAAAAGAGCAATTAGTGATTCGCAACCTTAAGTTTACTGCTCATCCGTGTTGACAAATGAACTGGAGAGACATTGACAAATGAACTGGAGAGACACGAGTTTTCACAAGTAATAGTAATGAAAACCAACCTTAATAAGTCGCACTGCAGATTATATTCGAAACTCCTGGTGAACTCACTTCCGAGTGGCCTGAAATCAGCAGTAAGGATGATGAATGCTCGAAATAGAACCGAATAATCACAACACAACAAAAATGGGTAACACTTTATTCGCGGACGAATAATCAGTGCTTAAGCTGACAACGAACATAGATTAAGTGACTTGTATTCAGTGGGAGCAAAAATCTAAAAGCAAAAAGCGAAAGAGAGAGAACTAATATTAGCCATTAGCCAATAAATGTCGCGAGTTTAAAAAGGCCTTATGAGAAAACCGGGCATTCTACTGCTAATAAAAAACAGACTACTGGCATTTACAGCTGTGAAATAGAACTTGCCAACGCCTAACATCTTTCGCTAAGGAGAAGTAACAAAAAAAATCATATCTGGCCTAAAATGTTGCCTTTGAACCCATTTTTTGCGCTCGGCAGTAGTTGGTGGGGTCAGAATCATACGAAATTTTAATCATCCTATGCTGAACTAAAATATGATAACAGAAATAATTAAATAAAACCAACTTGAAACAATAAAAATGAAAACAAGAAAGTTGCGAATTTCGAAAATGAGCTCAAATAAAGGTCTGCAAAGCACCCAGTACGGTACGGTATAGCTGGGGCGCGGTTGGTGTTGCCAGTGAGCGACTGCTCGGGTTGAAATTACAAAAAGCGAACAATAAACGGGGAAAACACTGTATTTGTTATTGTAACAAGAACTTTTAGAACTGAATAATAAAAGTCGTTGTATATTGTCTTGCTCAGGGTGTAAAACTCCGAAACAATTATAAGATGATCGCATGTGTATTGTAGTGATTTTCTAAACGGAAATTTTGGTTAACTAATGTCAGTTTCTATCAACCCAATCATTGTATAACTTTTCGGAATTAATGAGTTTATAAAAATCGTATTTTATATCCTTATCAACCAGTTTGACCCCTCTAATTGTGATTTTATCGGATTTTAGCCTTTGTCGGCGGCGAGCCGGTTCGTTGCCGATGCCCTGCCGGGTCGACCCGGCAGGGCATCGGCAGGATTCTATCAGAGTACTCGCAAATGAAACTTCGTATTCGCAATTACTCGCAAATGAAACTTCGTATTCACAATTACTAGTGAATGAAACATCGTATTCGCAATTATTCGCAAATGAAACCTCGTATTCGCAATTACTCGCAAATGAAACTTCGTATTCGCAATTACTCGCAAATGAAACATCGTATTCGCAAATGAAACTTCGTATTCGCAATTATTCGCAAATGAAACATCGTATTCGCAAATGAAACTTCGTATTCGCAATTACTCGCAAATGAAACTTCGTATTCGCAATTACTCGCAAATGAAACATCGTATTCGCAATTATTCGCAAATAAAACCTCGTATTCGCAATTTCTCGCAAATGAAACTTCGTATTCGCAATTACTCGCAAATGAAACTTCGTATTCACAATTACTAGTGAATGAAACATCGTATTCGCAATTATTCGCAAATGAAACCTCGTATTCGCAATTACTCGCAAATGAAACTTCGTATTCGCAATTACTCGCAAATGAAACATCGTATTCGCAAATGACACTTCGTATTCGCAATTATTCGCAAATGAAACATAGTATTCGCAAATGAAACTTCGTATTCGCAATTACTCGCAAATGAAACTTCGTATTCGCAATTACTCGCAATTGAAACATCGTATTCGCAAATGACACTTCGTATTCGCAATTATTCGCAAATGAAACATAGTATTCGCAAATGAAACTTCGTATTCGCAATTACTCGCAAATGAAACTTCGTATTCGCAATTACTCGCAAATGAAACTTCGTATTCACAATTACTAGTGAATGAAACATCGTATTCGCAATTATTCGCAAATGAAACCTCGTATTCGCAATTACTCGCAAATGAAACTTCGTATTCGCAATTACTCGCAAATGAAACATCGTATTCGCAAATGAAACTTCGTATTCGCAATTATTCGCAAATGAAACATCGTATTCGCAAATGAAACTTCGTATTCGCAATTACTCGCAAACGAAACTTCGTATTCGCAATTACTCGCAAATGAAACATCGTATTCGCAATTATTCGCAAATAAAACCTCGTATTCGCAATTTCTCGCAAATGAAACTTCGTATTCGCAATTACTCGCAAATAAAACTTCGTATTCGCAATTACTCGCAAATGAAACTTCGTATTCACAATTACTCGCAAATGAAACTTCGTATTCGCAATTACTCGTAAATGAAACATCGTATTCGCAATTATTCGCAAATGAAACCTCGTATTCGCAATTACTCGCAAATGAAACTTCGTATTCGCAATTATTCGCAAATGAAACATAGTATTCGCAATGAAACTTCGTATTCGCAATTACTCGCAAATGAAACTTTGTATTCGCAATTACTCGTAAATGAAACATCGTATTCGCAATTATTCGCAAATGAAACCTCGTATTCGCAATTACTCGCAAATGAAACTTCGTATTCGCAATTACTCGCAAATGAAACTTCGTATTCGCAATTACTCGCAAATGAAACTTCGTATTCGCAATTACTCGCAATTGAAACATCGTATTCGCAAATGACACTTCGTATTCGCAATTATTCGCAAATGAAACATAGTATTCGCAAATGAAACTTCGTATTCGCAATTACTCGCAAATGAAACTTCGTATTCGCAATTACTCGCAAATGAAACTTCGTATTCACAATTACTAGTGAATGAAACATCGTATTCGCAATTATTCGCAAATGAAACCTCGTATTCGCAATTACTCGCAAATGAAACATCGTATTCGCAAATGAAACTTCGTATTCGCAATTATTCGCAAATGAAACATCGTATTCGCAAATGAAACTTCGTATTCGCAATTACTCGCAAATCAAACTTCGTATTCGCAATTACTCGCAAATGAAACATCGTATTCGCAATTATTCGCAAATAAAACCTCGTATTCGCAATTTCTCGCAAATGAAACTTCGTATTCGCAATTACTCGCAAATACAACTTCGTATTCGCAATTACTCGCAAATGAAACTTCGTATTCACAATTACTCGCAAATGAAACTTCGTATTCGCAATTACTCGCAAATGAAACATCGTATTCGCAAATGAAACTTCGTATTCGCAATTACTCGCAAATGAAACTTCGTATTCGCAATTACTCGCAAATGAAACATCGTATTCGCAATCATTCGCAAATAAAACCTCGTATTCGCAATTTCTCGCAAATGAAACTTCGTATTCGCAATTATTCGCAAATGAAACATAGTATTCGCAAATGAAACTTCGTA
Source organism: Litoditis marina (assembly GCA_964036275.1). NCBI lineage: Eukaryota > Metazoa > Nematoda > Chromadorea > Rhabditida > Rhabditidae > Litoditis > Litoditis marina. The sequence continues at coordinate 124,485 of CAXIWQ010000208.1, forward strand.
TTCGCAATTACTCGCAAATGAAACATCGTATTCGCAATTACTCGCAAATGAAACATCGTATTCGCAAATGAAACTTCGTATTCGCAATTACTCGCAAATGAAACTTCGTATTCGCAATTACTCGCAAATGAAACATCGTATTCGCAATCATTCGCAAATAAAACCTCGTATTCGCAATTTCTCGCAAATGAAACTTCGTATTCGCAATTATTCGCAAATGAAACATAGTATTCGCAAATGAAACTTCGTATTCGCAATTACTCGCAAATGAAACTTTGTATTCGCAATTACTCGTAAATGAAACATCGTATTCGCAATTATTCGCAAATGAAACCTCGTATTCGCAATTACTCGCAAATGAAACTTCGTATTCGCAATTACTCGCAAATGAAACTTCGTATTCGCAATTACTCGCAAATGAAACTTCGTATTCGCAATTACTCGCAAATGAAACTTCGTATTCGCAATTACTCGCAATTGAAACATCGTATTCGCAAATGACACTTCGTATTCGCAATTATTCGCAAATGAAACATAGTATTCGCAAATGAAACTTCGTATTCGCAATTACTCGCAAATGAAACTTCGTATTCGCAATTACTCGCAAATGAAACTTCGTATTCACAATTACTAGTGAATGAAACATCGTATTCGCAATTATTCGCAAATGAAACCTCGTATTCGCAATTACTCGCAAATGAAACTTCGTATTCGCAATTACTCGCAAATGAAACATCGTATTCGCAAATGAAACTTCGTATTCGCAATTATTCGCAAATGAAACATCGTATTCGCAAATGAAACTTCGTATTCGCAATTACTCGCAAATGAAACTTCGTATTCGCAATTACTCGCAAATGAAACATCGTATTCGCAATTATTCGCAAATAAAACCTCGTATTCGCAATTTCTCGCAAATGAAACTTCGTATTCGCAATTACTCGCAAATAAAACTTCGTATTCGCAATTACTCGCAAATGAAACTTCGTATTCACAATTACTCGCAAATGAAACTTCGTATTCGCAATTACTCGCAAATGAAACATCGTATTCGCAAATGAAACTTCGTATTCGCAATTACTCGCAAATGAAACTTCGTATTCGCAATTACTCGCAAATGAAACATCGTATTCGCAATCATTCGCAAATAAAACCTCGTATTCGCAATTTCTCGCAAATGAAACTTCGTATTCGCAATTATTCGCAAATGAAACATAGTATTCGCAAATGAAACTTTGTATTCGCAATTACTCGTAAATGACACTTCGTATTCGCAATTATTCGCAAATGAAACATAGTATTCGCAAATGAAACTTCGTATTCGCAATTACTCGCAAATGAAACTTCGTATTCGCAATTACTCGCAAATGAAACTTCGTATTCACAATTACTAGTGAATGAAACATCGTATTCGCAATTATTCGCAATGAAACCTCGTATTCGCAATTACTCGCTAATGAAACTTCGTATTCGCAATTACTCGCAAATGAAACATCGTATTCGCAAATGAAACTTCGTATTCGCAATTATTCGCAAATGAAACATCGTATTCGCAAATGAAACTTCGTATTCGCAATTACTCGCAAATGAAACTTCGTATTCGCAATTACTCGCAAATGAAACTTCGTATTCGCAATTACTCGCAATTGAAACATCGTATTCGCAAATGAAACTTCGTATTCGCAATTATTCGCAAATGAAACATCGTATTCGCAAATGAAACTTCGTATTCGCAATTATTCGCAAATGAAACATCGTATTCGCAAATGAAACTTCGTATTCGCAATTACTCGCAAATGAAACTTCGTATTCGCAATTATTCGCAAATGAAACATCGTATTCGCAAATGAAACTTCGTATTCGCAATTACTCGCAAATGAAACTTCGTATTCGCAATTACTCGCAAATGAAACTTCGTATTCGCAATTACTCGCAAATGAAACATCGTATTCGCAAATGAAACTTCGTATTCGCAATCATTCGCAAATGAAACATCGTATTCGCAAATGAAACTTCGTATTCGCAATTACTCGCAAATGAAACTTCGTATTCGCAATTACTCGCAAATGAAACTTCGTATTCGCAATTACTCGCAAATGAAACTTCGTATTCGCAATTACTCGCAATTGAAACATCGTATTCGCAAATGACACTTCGTATTCGCAATTATTCGCAAATGAAACATAGTATTCGCAAATGAAACTTCGTATTCGCAATTACTCGCAAATGAAACTTCGTATTCGCAATTACTCGCAAATGAAACTTCGTATTCACAATTACTAGTGAATGAAACATCGTATTCGCAATTATTCGCAAATGAAACCTCGTATTCGCAATTACTCGCAAATGAAACTTCGTATTCGCAATTACTCGCAAATGAAACATCGTATTCGCAAATGAAACTTCGTATTCGCAATTATTCGCAAATGAAACATCGTATTCGCAAATGAAACTTCGTATTCGCAATTACTCGCAAATGAAACTTCGTATTCGCAATTACTCGCAAATAAAACTTCGTATTCGCAATTACTCGCAAATGAAACTTCGTATTCACAATTACTCGCAAATGAAACTTCGTATTCGCAATTACTCGCAAATGAAACATCGTATTCGCAAATGAAACTTCGTATTCGCAATTACTCGCAAATGAAACTTCGTATTCGCAATTACTCGCAAATGAAACATCGTATTCGCAATCATTCGCAAATAAAACCTCGTATTCGCAATTTCTCGCAAATGAAACTTCGTATTCGCAATTATTCGCAAATGAAACATAGTATTCGCAAATGAAACTTTGTATTCGCAATTACTCGTAAATGACACTTCGTATTCGCAATTATTCGCAAATGAAACATAGTATTCGCAAATGAAACTTCGTATTCGCAATTACTCGCAAATGAAACTTCGTATTCGCAATTACTCGCAAATGAAACTTCGTATTCACAATTACTAGTGAATGAAACATCGTATTCGCAATTATTCGCAAATGAAACCTCGTATTCGCAAATACTCGCTAATGAAACTTCGTATTCGCAATTACTCGCAAATGAAACATCGTATTCGCAAATGAAACTTCGTATTCGCAATTATTCGCAAATGAAACATCGTATTCGCAAATGAAACTTCGTATTCGCGATTACTCGCAAATGAAACTTCGTATTCGCAATTACTCGCAAATGAAACTTCGTATTCGCAATTACTCGCAAATGAAACTTCGTATTCGCAATTACTCGCAATTGAAACATCGTATTCGCAAATGAAACTTCGTATTCGCAATTATTCGCAAATGAAACATCGTATTCGCAAATGAAACTTCGTATTCGCGATTACTCGCAAATGAAACTTCGTATTCGCAATTACTCGCAAATGAAACATCGTATTCGCAATTATTCGCAAATAAAACCTCGTATTCGCAATTTCTCGCAAATGAAACTTCGTATTCGCAATTACTCGCAAATAAAACTTCGTATTCGCAATTACTCGCAAATGAAACTTCGTATTCACAATTACTCGCAAATGAAACTTCGTATTCGCAATTACTCGCAAATGAAACATCGTATTCGCAAATGAAACTACGTATTCGCAATTACTCGCAAATGAAACTTCGTATTCGCAATTACTCGCAAATGAAACATCGTATTCGCAATCATTCGCAAATAAAACCTCGTATTCGCAATTTCTCGCAAATGAAACTTCGTATTCGCAATTATTCGCAAATGAAACATAGTATTCGCAAATGAAACTTCGTATTCGCAATTACTCGCAAATGAAACTTTGTATTCGCAATTACTCGTAAATGAAACATCGTATTCGCAATTATTCGCAAATGAAACCTCGTATTCGCAATTACTCGCAAATGAAACTTCGTATTCGCAATTACTCGCAAATGAAACTTCGTATTCGCAATTACTCGCAAATGAAACTTCGTATTCGCAATTACTCGCAATTGAAACATCGTATTCGCAAATGACACTTCGTATTCGCAATTATTCGCAAATGAAACATAGTATTCGCAAATGAAACTTTGTATTCGCAATTACTCGTAAATGAAACATCGTATTCGCAATTATTCGCAAATGAAACCTCGTATTCGCAATTACTCGCAAATGAAACTTCGTATTCGCAATTACTCGCAAATGAAACTTCGTATTCGCAATTACTCGCAAATGAAACTTCGTATTCGCAATTACTCGCAATTGAAACATCGTATTCGCAAATGAAACTTCGTATTCGCAATTATTCGCAAATGAAACATCGTATTCGCAAATGAAACTTCGTATTCGCAATTACTCGCAAATGAAACTTCGTATTCGCAATTACTCGCAAATGAAACATCGTATTCGCAATTATTCGCAAATAAAACCTCGTATTCGCAATTTCTCGCAAATGAAACTTCGTATTCGCAATTACTCGCAAATAAAACTTCGTATTTGCAATTACTCGCAAATGAAACTTCGTATTCACAATTACTCGCAAATGAAACTTCGTATTCGCAATTATTCGCAAATGAAACATCGTATTCGCAAATGAAACTTCGTATTCGCAATTACTCGCAAATGAAACTTCGTATTCGCAATTACTCGCAAATGAAACATCGTATTCGCAATTATTCGCAAATAAAACCTCGTATTCGCAATTTCTCGCAAATGAAACTTCGTATTCGCAATTACTCGCAAATAAAACTTCGTATTCGCAATTACTCGCAAATGAAACTTCGTATTCACAATTACTCGCAAATGAAACTTCGTATTCGCAATTACTCGCAAATGAAACTTCGTATTCGCAAATGAAACTTCGTATTCGCAATTACTCGCAAATGAAACTTCGTATTCGCAATTACTCGTAAATGAAACATCGTATTCGCAATTATTCGCAAATGAAACCTCGTATTCGCACTTTTCTCTCTGGTCTAGTGGCAACTGGTCGATCGACCGAGTCTCCGTTATCCTGTTTCCATCCCAATAATCTACGTGTATTCCATTCAGGTAACCAGTCTGGCCGTGACGAGAGGAAAAGTCCTGGCCACGAGCGACTGGGAAACGCTGGCCAGAATTCCCAACAGGAATGCATATTCACAGTCAATTCGTCGTCAGATGGTTCTACTGTTGTTTCTGGCATGTCACTGGATCTATGTCTCAGAACATACGAACGTCCACCATGAGGAATCAACTGTACCACTACTGCACAAGAAGACGTTCTGACGATAATGTGATATGTATGATGATCACCGCCTCGAAACGACGCGAAGTGAAACAATGAATATGAATATGAATATGAAATTCGCAATTACTCGCAAATGAAACTTCGTATTCGCAATTACTCGCAAATGAAACTTCGTATTCACAATTACTCGCAAATGAAACTTCGTATTCGCAATTATTCGCAAATGAAACATAGTATTCGCAAATGAAACTTCGTATTCGCAATTACTCGCAAATGAAACTTCGTATTCGCAATTACTCGCAATTGAAACATCGTATTCGCAAATGAAACTTCGTATTCGCAATTATTCGCAAATGAAACATCGTATTCGCAAATGAAACTTCGTATTCGCAATTACTCGCAAATGAAACTTCGTATTCGCAATTACTCGCAAATGAAACATCGTATTCGCAATCATTCGCAAATAAAACCTCGTATTCGCAATTTCTCGCAAATGAAACTTCGTATTCGCAATTATTCGCAAATGAAACATAGTATTCGCAAATGAAACTTCGTATTCGCAATTACTCGCAAATGAAACTTTGTATTCGCAATTACTCGTAAATGAAACATCGTATTCGCAATTATTCGCAAATGAAACCTCGTATTCGCAATTACTCGCAAATGAAACTTCGTATTCGCAATTATTCGCAATTGAAACATCGTATTCGCAAATGAAACTTCGTATTCGCATTATTCGCAAATGAAACATCGTATTCGCAAATGAAACTTCGTATTCGCAATTACTCGCAAATGAAACTTCGTATTCGCAATTACTCGTAAATGAAACATCGTATTCGCAATTATTCGCAAATGAAACCTCGTATTCGCAAATGAAACTTCGTATTCGCAATTACTCGCAAATGAAACTTCGTATTCGCAATTACTCGTAAATGAAACATCGTATTCGCAATTATTCGCAAATGAAACCTCGTATTCGCAATCATTCGCAAATAAAACCTCGTATTCGCAATTACTCGCAAATGAAACATAGTATTCGCAAATGAAACTTCGTATTCGCAATTACTCGCAAATGAAACTTCGTATTCGCAATTACTCGTAAATGAAACATCGTATTCGCAATTATTCGCAAATGAAACCTCGTATTCGCAATTACTCGCAAATGAAACTTCGTATTCGCAATTACTCGCAAATGAAACTTCGTATTCGCAATTACTCGCAATTGAAACATCGTATTCCAAGCTCAAAATCAGTAAAGAAGGGTTTGGATTATTATTGTCCAACTCCAAATCAGTAAAGAAGGGTTTGTATTATTATTGTCCAACTCAAAATCAGTAAAGAAGGGTTTGGATTATTATTGTCCAACTCCAAATCAGTGAAGAAGGGTTTGGATTATTATTGTCCAACTCAAAATCAGTAAAGAAGGGTTTGGATTATTATTGTCCAACTCCAAATCAGTAAAGAAAGGTTTGGATTAATATTGTCCAACTCAAAATCAGTAAAGAAGGGTTTGGATTATTATTGTCCAACTCCATATTAGTAAATAATGTGGTTTTGATTATTATTGTCCAACTCCAAATCAGTGAAGAAAGGTTTGGATTATTGTTGTCCAAGCTTAAAATCAGTAAAGAAGGGTTTGGATTTTTATTGTCCAAGCTCAAAATCAGTAAAGAAGGGTTTAGGTTTTTATTGTCCAACTCCAAATCAGTGAAGAAGGGTTTGGATCATTATTGTCCAACTCAAAATCAGTGAAGAAGGGTTCGGATTATTATTGTCCAACTCAAAAACAGTAAAGAAGGGTTTGATTTATTATTGTCCAAGCTCAAAATCAGTAAAGAAGGGTACGGATTATTATTTTCCAACTCAAAATCAGTAAAGAAAGGTTTGGATTATTATTGTCCAACTTCAAATCAGTAAAGAAGGGTTTGGATTATTATTGTCCAACTCAAAATCAGTAAAGAAAGGTTTGGATTATTGTTGTCCAACTTCAAATCAGTAAAGAAGGGTTTGGATTATTATTGTCCAACTCAAAATCAGTGAAGAAGGGTTTGGATTATTATTGTCCAACTCAAAATCAGTAAAGAAGGGTTTGGATTATTATTGTCCAAGCTCAAAATCAGTAAAGAAGGGTACGGATTATTATTTTCCAACTCAAAATCAGTGAAGAAAGGTTCGGATTATTATTGTCCAACTTCAAATCAGTAAAGAAGAGTTTGGATTATTATTGTCCAACTCCAAACCAGTAAAGAAGGGTTTGGATTATTATTGTCCAACTCAAAATCAGTGAAGAAAGGTTTGGATTATTGTTGTCCAACTTCAAATCAGTAAGGAAGGGTTAGGATTATTATTGTCCAAGCTCAAAATCAGTAAAGAAGGGTTTAGGTTGTTATTGTCCAACTCCAAATCAGTGAAGAAGGGTTTGGATTATTATTGTCCAACTCAAAATCAGTGAAGAAGGGTTTGGATTATTATTGTCCAACTCAAAATCAGTAAAGAAGGGTACGGATTATTATTTTCCAACTCAAAATCAGTAAAGAAAGGTTTGGATTATTATTGTCCAACTTCAAATCAGTAAAGAAGGGTTTGGATTATTATTGTCCCACTCAAAATCAGTAAAGAAAGGTTTGGATTATTGTTGTCCAACTTCAAATCAGTAAAGAAGGGTTTGGATTATTATTGTCCAACTCAAAATCAGTGAAGAAGGGTTTGGATTATTATTGTCCAACTCAAAATCAGTAAAGAAGGGTTTGGATTATTATTGTCCAAGCTCAAAATCAGTAAAGAAGGGTACGGATTATTATTTTCCAACTCAAAATCAGTGAAGAAAGGTTCGGATTATTATTGTCCAACTTCAAATCAGTAAAGAAGAGTTTGGATTATTATTGTCCAACTCCAAACCAGTAAAGAAGGGTTTGGATTATTATTGTCCAACTCAAAATCAGTGAAGAAAGGTTTGGATTATTGTTGTCCAACTTCAAATCAGTAAGGAAGGGTTAGGATTATTATTGTCCAAGCTCAAAATCAGTAAAGAAGGGTTTAGGTTGTTATTGTCCAACTCCAAATCAGTGAAGAAGGGTTTGGATTATTATTGTCCAACTCAAAATCAGTGAAGAAGGGTTTGGATTATTATTGTCCAACTCAAAATCAGTAAAGAAGGGTTTGGATTATTATTGTCCAAGCTCAAAATCAGTAAAGAAGGGTACGGATTATCATTTTCCAACTCAAAATCAGTAAAGAAAGGTTTGGATTATTATTGCCCAACTTCAAATCAGTAAAGAAGGGTTTGGATTATTATTGTCCAACTCAAAATCAGTAAAGAAAGGTTTGGATTATTGTTGTCCAACTTCAAATCAATGAAGAAGGGTTTGGATTATTATTGTCCAACTCAAAATCAGTGAAGAAAGGTTTGGATTATTGTTGTCCAACTTCAAATCAGTAAAGAAGGGTTTGGATTATTATTGTCCAAGCTCAAAATCAGTAAAGAAGGGTTTAGGTTGTTATTGTCCAACTCCAAATCAGTAAAGAAGGGTTTGGATTATTATTGTCCAAGCTCCAAATCAGTGAAGAAGGGTTTGGATTATTATTGTCCAACTCAAAATCAGTAAAGAAGGGTTTGGATTATTATTGTCCAACTCAAAATCAGTACAGAAGGGTTTGGATTATTATTGTCCAAGCTCAAAATCAGTAAAGAAGGGTACGGATTATTATTTTCCAACTCAAAATCAGTAAAGAAAGGTTCGGATTATTATTGTCCAACTTCAAATCAGTAAAGAAGGGTTTGGATTATTATTGTCCAACTCCAAATCAGTAAAGAAGGGTTTGGATTATTATTGTCCAACTCAAAATCAGTGAAGAAAGTTTGGATTATTGTTGTCCAACTTCAAATCAGTAAAGAAGGGTTTGGATTATTATTGTCCAACTCAAAATCAGTAAAGAAGGGTTTGGATTATTATTGTCCAAGCTCAAAATCAGTAAAGAAGGGTACGGATTATCATTTTCCAACTTCAAATCAGTGAAGAAGGGTTTGGATTATTATTGTCCAACTCCAAATCAGTAAAGAAGGGTTTGGATTATTATTGTCCAACTCAAAATCAGTGAAGAAAGGTTTGGATTATTGTTGTCCAACTTCAAATCAGTAAAGAAGGGTTTGGATTATTATTGTCCAAGCTCAAAATCAGTAAAGAAGGGTTTAGGTTGTTATTGTCCAACTCCAAATCAGTGAAGAAGGGTTTGGATTATTATTGTCCAACTCAAAATCAGTGAAGAAGGGTTTGGATTATTATTGTCCAACTTCAAATCAGTGAAGAAGGGTTTGGATTATTATTGTCCAACTCCAAATCAGTAAAGAAGGGTACGGATTATCATTTTCCAACTTCAAATCAGTGAAGAAGGGTTTGGATTATTATTGTCCAACTCCAAATCAGTAAAGAAGGGTTTGGATTATTATTGTCCAACTCAAAATCAGTAAAGAAGGGTTTGGATTATTATTGTCCAACTTCAAATCAATAAAGAAGGGTTTGGATTATTATTGTCCAACTTCAAATCAGTAAAGAAGGGTTTGGATTATTATTGTCCAAGCTCAAAATCAGTAAAGAAGGGTTTAGGTTGTTATTGTCCAACTCCAAATCAGTGAAGAAGGGTTTGGATTATTATTGTCCAACTCCAAATCAGTAAAGAAGGGTTTGGATTATTATTGTCCAACTCAAAATCAATGAAGAAAGGTTTGGATTATTATTGTCCAACTCAAAATCAGTGAAGAAAGGTTTGGATTATTATTGTCCAACTCAAAATCAGTAAAGAAGGGTTTGGATTATTATTGTCCAAGCTCAAAATCAGTAAAGAAGGGTACGGATTATTATTTTCCAACTCAAAATCAGTAAAGAAAGGTTCGGATTATTATTGTCCAACTTCAAATCAGTAAAGAAGGGTTTGGATTATTATTGTCCAACTCCAAATCAGTAAAGAAGGGTTTGGATTATTATTGTCCAACTCAAAATCAGTGAAGAAAGTTTGGATTATTGTTGTCCAACTTCAAATCAGTAAAGAAAGGTTTGGATTATTGTTGTCCAACTTCAAATCAGTAAAGAAGGGTTTGGATTATTATTGTCCAACTCCAAATCAGTGAAGAAGGGTTTGGATTATTATTGTCCAACTCAAAATCAGTCTCTGTCAAACGTCTCTGTCAATAGTTTTGACATAACCGTTTTTGGACAACGTCTCTGTCAATAGTTTTGACATAACCGTTTTTGGATAGTTTTGACATAACCGTTTTTGGACAACGTCTCTGTCAATAGTTTTGACATAACCGTTTTTGGATAGTTTTGACATAACCGTTTTCGGACAACGTCTCTGTCAATAGTTTTGACATAACCGTTTTTAGATAGTTTCGACAAAATCGTTTTCAGACAACGTCTCTGTCAATAGTTTTGACATAACCGTTTTTGGACAACGTCTCTGTCAATAGTTTTGACATAACCGTTTTTGGACAACTTCTTTGTCAATAGTTTTGACAAAATCAGTGAAGAAAGGTTCGGATTATTATTGTCCAACTTCAAATCAGTAAAGAAGAGTTTGGATTATTATTGTCCAACTCCAAACCAGTAAAGAAGGGTTTGGATTATTATTGTCCAACTCAAAATCAGTGAAGAAAGGTTTGGATTATTGTTGTCCAACTTCAAATCAGTAAGGAAGGGTTAGGATTATTATTGTCCAAGCTCAAAATCAGTAAAGAAGGGTTTAGGTTGTTATTGTCCAACTCCAAATCAGTGAAGAAGGGTTTGGATTATTATTGTCCAACTCAAAATCAGTGAAGAAGGGTTTGGATTATTATTGTCCAACTCAAAATCAGTAAAGAAGGGTTTGGATTATTATTGTCCAAGCTCAAAATCAGTAAAGAAGGGTACGGATTATCATTTTCCAACTCAAAATCAGTAAAGAAAGGTTTGGATTATTATTGCCCAACTTCAAATCAGTAAAGAAGGGTTTGGATTATTATTGTCCAACTCAAAATCAGTAAAGAAAGGTTGGGATTATTGTTGTCCAAGCTTAAAATCAGTAAAGAAGGGTTTGGATTTTTATTGTCCAAGCTCAAAATCAGTAAAGAAGGGTTTAGGTTTTTATTGTCCAACTCCAAATCAGTGAAGAAGGGTTTGGATCATTATTGTCCAACTCAAAATCAGTGAAGAAGGGTTCGGATTATTATTGTCCAACTCAAAAACAGTAAAGAAGGGTTTGATTTATTATTGTCCAAGCTCAAAATCAGTAAAGAAGGGTACGGATTATTATTTCCAACTCAAAATCAGTAAAGAAAGGTTTGGATTATTATTGTCCAACTTCAAATCAGTAAAGAAGGGTTTGGATTATTATTGTCCAACTCAAAATCAGTAAAGAAAGGTTTGGATTATTGTTGTCCAACTTCAAATCAGTAAAGAAGGGTTTGGATTATTATTGTCCAACTCAAAATCAGTGAAGAAGGGTTTGGATTATTATTGTCCAACTCAAAATCAGTAAAGAAGGGTTTGGATTATTATTGTCCAAGCTCAAAATCAGTAAAGAAGGGTACGGATTATTATTTTCCAACTCAAAATCAGTGAAGAAAGGTTCGGATTATTATTGTCCAACTTCAAATCAGTAAAGAAGAGTTTGGATTATTATTGTCCAACTCCAAACCAGTAAAGAAGGGTTTGGATTATTATTGTCCAACTCAAAATCAGTGAAGAAAGGTTTGGATTATTGTTGTCCAACTTCAAATCAGTAAGGAAGGGTTAGGATTATTATTGTCCAAGCTCAAAATCAGTAAAGAAGGGTTTAGGTTGTTATAGTCCAACTCCAAATCAGTGAAGAAGGGTTTGGATTATTATTGTCCAACTCAAAATCAGTGAAGAAGGGTTTGGATTATTATTGTCCAACTCAAAATCAGTAAGAAGGGTTTGGATTATTATTGTCCAAGCTCAAAATCAGTAAAGAAGGGTACGGATTATCATTTTCCAACTCAAAATCAGTAAAGAAAGGTTTGGATTATTATTGTCCAACTTCAAATCAGTAAAGAAGAGTTTGGATTATTATTGTCCAACTCCAAATCAGTAAAGAAGGGTTTGGATTATTATTGTCCAACTCAAAATCAGTAAAGAAAGGTTTCGATTATTGTTGTCCAACTTCAAATCAATGAAGAAGGGTTTGGATTATTATTGTCCAACTCAAAATCAGTGAAGAAAGGTTTGGATTATTGTTGTCCAACTTCAAATCAGTAAAGAAGGGTTTGGATTATTATTGTCCAACTCCAAACCAGTAAAGAAGGGTTTGGATTATTATTGTCCAACTCAAAATCAGTGAAGAAAGGTTTGGATTATTGTTGTCCAACTTCAAATCAGTAAGGAAGGGTTAGGATTATTATTGTCCAAGCTCAAAATCAGTAAAGAAGGGTTTAGGTTGTTATAGTCCAACTCCAAATCAGTGAAGAAGGGTTTGGATTATTATTGTCCAACTCAAAATCAGTGAAGAAGGGTTTGGATTATTATTGTCCAACTCAAAATCAGTAAAGAAGGGTTTGGATTATTATTGTCCAAGCTCAAAATCAGTAAAGAAGGGTACGGATTATCATTGTCCAACTCCAAATCAGTGAAGAAGGGTTTGGATTATTATTGTCCAACTCAAAATCAGTGAAGAAGGGTTTGGATTATTATTGTCCAACTCAAAATCAGTAAAGAAGGGTTTGGATTATTATTGTCCAAGCTCAAAATCAGTAAAGAAGGGTACGGATTATCATTTTCCAACTCAAAATCAGTAAAGAAAGGTTTGGATTATTATTGCCCAACTTCAAATCAGTAAAGAAGGGTTTGGATTATTATTGTCCAACTCAAAATCAGTAAAGAAAGGTTGGGATTATTGTTGTCCAAGCTTAAAATCAGTAAAGAAGGGTTTGGATTTTTATTGTCCAAGCTCAAAATCAGTAAAGAAGGGTTTAGGTTTTTATTGTCCAACTCCAAATCAGTGAAGAAGGGTTTGGATCATTATTGTCCAACTCAAAATCAGTGAAGAAGGGTTCGGATTATTATTGTCCAACTCAAAAACAGTAAAGAAGGGTTTGATTTATTATTGTCCAAGCTCAAAATCAGTAAAGAAGGGTACGGATTATTATTTTCCAACTCAAAATCAGTAAAGAAAGGTTTGGATTATTATTGTCCAACTTCAAATCAGTAAAGAAGGGTTTGGATTATTATTGTCCAACTCAAAATCAGTAAAGAAAGGTTTGGATTATTGTTGTCCAACTTCAAATCAGTAAAGAAGGGTTTGGATTATTATTTTCCAACTCAAAATCAGTAAAGAAAGGTTTGGATTATTATTGTCCAACTTCAAATCAGTAAAGAAGGGTACGGATTATTATTTTCCAACTCAAAATCAGTAAAGAAAGGTTTGGATTATTATTGTCCAACTTCAAATCAGTAAAGAAGGGTTTGGATTATTATTTTCCAACTCAAAATCAGTAAAGAAAGGTTTGGATTATTATTGTCCAACTTCAAATCAGTAAAGAAGGGTACGGATTATTATTTTCCAACTCAAAATCAGTGAAGAAAGGTTCGGATTATTATTGTCCAACTTCAAATCAGTAAAGAAGAGTTTGGATTATTATTGTCCAACTCCAAACCAGTAAAGAAGGGTTTGGATTATTATTGTCCAACTCAAAATCAGTGAAGAAAGGTTTGGATTATTGTTGTCCAACTTCAAATCAGTAAGGAAGGGTTAGGATTATTATTGTCCAAGCTCAAAATCAGTAAAGAAGGGTTTAGGTTGTTATAGTCCAACTCCAAATCAGTGAAGAAGGGTTTGGATTATTATTGTCCAACTCAAAATCAGTGAAGAAGGGTTTGGATTATTATTGTCCAACTCAAAATCAGTAAAGAAGGGTTTGGATTATTATTGTCCAAGCTCAAAATCAGTAAAGAAGGGTACGGATTATCATTTTCCAACTCAAAATCAGTAAAGAAAGGTTTGGATTATTATTGTCCAACTTCAAATCAGTAAAGAAGAGTTTGGATTATTATTGTCCAACTCCAAATCAGTAAAGAAGGGTTTGGATTATTATTGTCCAACTCAAAATCAGTAAAGAAAGGTTTCGATTATTGTTGTCCAACTTCAAATCAATGAAGAAGGGTTTGGATTATTATTGTCCAACTCAAAATCAGTGAAGAAAGGTTTGGATTATTGTTGTCCAACTTCAAATCAGTAAAGAAGGGTTTGGATTATTATTGTCCAACTCCAAACCAGTAAAGAAGGGTTTGGATTATTATTGTCCAACTCAAAATCAGTGAAGAAAGGTTTGGATTATTGTTGTCCAACTTCAAATCAGTAAGGAAGGGTTAGGATTATTATTGTCCAAGCTCAAAATCAGTAAAGAAGGGTTTAGGTTGTTATAGTCCAACTCCAAATCAGTGAAGAAGGGTTTGGATTATTATTGTCCAACTCAAAATCAGTGAAGAAGGGTTTGGATTATTATTGTCCAACTCAAAATCAGTAAAGAAGGGTTTGGATTATTATTGTCCAAGCTCAAAATCAGTAAAGAAGGGTACGGATTATCATTTTCCAACTCAAAATCAGTAAAGAAAGGTTTGGATTATTATTGCCCAACTTCAAATCAGTAAAGAAGGGTTTGGATTATTATTGTCCAACTCAAAATCAGTAAAGAAAGGTTTCGATTATTGTTGTCCAACTTCAAATCAATGAAGAAGGGTTTGGATTATTATTGTCCAACTCAAAATCAGTGAAGAAAGGTTTGGATTATTGTTGTCCAACTTCAAATCAGTAAAGAAGGGTTTGGATTATTATTGTCCAAGCTCAAAATCAGTAAAGAAGGGTTTAGGTTGTTATTGTCCAACTCCAAATCAGTAAAGAAGGGTTTGGATTATTATTGTCCAACTCAAAATCAGTAAAGAAAGGTTTCGATTATTGTTGTCCAACTTCAAATCAATGAAGAAGGGTTTGGATTATTATTGTCCAACTCAAAATCAGTGAAGAAAGGTTTGGATTATTGTTGTCCAACTTCAAATCAATCAGTAAAGAAAGGTTTGGATTATTATTGCCCAACTTCAAATCAGTAAAGAAGGGTTTGGATTATTATTGTCCAAGCTCAAAATCAGTAAAGAAGGGTACGGATTATTATTTTCCAACTCAAAATCAGTAAAGAAAGGTTCGGATTATTATTGTCCAACTTCAAATCAGTAAAGAAGGGTTTGGATTATTATTGTCCAACTCCAAATCAGTGAAGAAGGGTTTGGATTATTATTGTCCAACTCCAAATCAGTAAAGAAGGGTTTGGATTATTATTGTCCAACTCAAAATCAGTGAAGAAAGTTTGGATTATTGTTGTCCAACTTCAAATCAGTAAAGAAGGGTTTGGATTATTATTGTCCAACTCAAAATCAGTAAAGAAGGGTTTGGATTATTATTGTCCAACTCCAAATCAGTAAAGAAGGGTTTGGATTATTATTGTCCAACTCAAAATCAGTGAAGAAAGTTTGGATTATTGTTGTCCAACTTCAAATCAGTAAAGAAGGGTTTGGATTATTATTGTCCAAGCTCAAAATCAGTAAAGAAGGGTACGGATTATTATTTTCCAACTCAAAATCAGTAAAGAAAGGTTCGGATTATTATTGTCCAACTTCAAATCAGTAAAGAAGGGTTTGGATTATTATTGTCCAACTCCAAATCAGTGAAGAAGGGTTTGGATTATTATTGTCCAACTCCAAATCAGTAAAGAAGGGTTTGGATTATTATTGTCCAACTCAAAATCAGTGAAGAAAGTTTGGATTATTGTTGTCCAACTTCAAATCAGTAAAGAAGGGTTTGGATTATTATTGTCCAACTCAAAATCAGTAAAGAAGGGTTTGGATTATTATTGTCCAACTCCAAATCAGTAAAGAAGGGTTTGGATTATTATTGTCCAACTCAAAATCAGTGAAGAAAGTTTGGATTATTGTTGTCCAACTTCAAATCAGTAAAGAAGGGTTTGGATTATTATTGTCCAACTCAAAATCAGTGAAGAAAGTTTGGATTATTGTTGTCCAACTTCAAATCAGTAAAGAAGGGTTTGGATTATTATTGTCCAACTCAAAATCAGTAAAGAAGGGTTTGGATTATTATTGTCCAACTCCAAATCAGTAAAGAAGGGTTTGGATTATTATTGTCCAACTCAAAATCAGTGAAGAAAGTTTGGATTATTGTTGTCCAACTTCAAATCAGTAAAGAAGGGTTTGGATTATTATTGTCCAACTCAAAATCAGTAAAGAAGGGTTTGGATTATTATTGTCCAACTCCAAATCAGTAAAGAAGGGTTTGGATTATTATTGTCCAACTCAAAATCAGTGAAGAAAGGTTTGGATTATTGTTGTCCAACTTCAAATCAGTGAAGAAGGGTTTGGATTATTATTGTCCAAGCTCAAAATCAGTGAAGAAGGGTTTGGATTATTATTGTCCAACTCAAAATCAGTAAAGAAGGGTTTGGATTATTATTGTCCAAGCTCAAAATCAGTAAAGAAGGGTACGGATTATCATTTTCCAACTTCAAATCAGTGAAGAAGGGTTTGGATTATTATTGTCCAACTCCAAATCAGTAAAGAAGGGTTTGGATTATTATTGTCCAACTCAAAATCAGTGAAGAAAGGTTTGGATTATTGTTGTCCAACTTCAAATCAGTAAAGAAGGGTTTGGATTATTATTGTCCAAGCTCAAAATCAGTAAAGAAGGGTTTAAGCAGCGCAGCGGATGCCCAAACAGTTGATAATGATTTGCGATGCGCTCAACGGTCGCGGCACCGACATTAAAACAATCTGACTTTGCTCAAAAGTCTGACTTTCCAAAACTTGTTTAATGTGAGAGATAAATGAGGGTATAATAAATTAGGTACATGGTAGATTGACACAAATAAATTCACATCATTACTAGGATATATGGAGATTAAACTGGTTCCGCAATCATTTACATGAAAAGTGAGCACGGCCCATCGGAAGAATTACCCATATTTCAGGTGGCTCTAGAGACCATTCAGCGGACTGTAGCGAGCTTCACTAATCATGAAACACCGGAGTAAAACGACGTATTTCTTTATTTAGAAACTTTTGGACAAAGAAAATGTAAATCTCGGATCTTGTGGCTGTTGTGCAGTCAGCATTTGTCAAGATTCACGTTGGCACCTCCCTCACAAAAACGTTTTGATACGTAACTCCGATTTTAGTTGTGTGCTGGTGGAACACTGCTGGATCATCTGGAGTCACGCACGGATGGGCTGGAGAAGGACGAGATCGCTAACTTCTTCCATCAAATCACACAAGGAATCGCCCACATACACGCTCGTGGTTTCGCACATAGATACCTCAAGTTGGTAAGACCTGAACTGTGCATCGACTAGACACACTTGCGAGTTTCTCGTCTCTCATAACGTTCCAATCGCTTGTACTTGTTTGCAATGGGTTTCAGAATGACCCGATTATTTCTTTCAAACTATTCTAATAGTTGTTAGGCCTACCAACGGTCCTTGTTTTGCGTGTCAATGTACTTCCATAACTGCGAGCCAAGCAGTCTTGCAAACGACTTTTTATCAATCGTGAATGCTGCCAGCGTAAAAATTACATGCCTTCTAAATTTTTACATACGCCTCACTTTTTCCAGGTGTGTGTTGGATTTGTTCCATTCAACTTTCGCCATTCACTCTGAGGGTTGAGAGTGAAAACGACAAATGATTTCTCGGCTAGAATGAGAACGGAGTGAAGAATAGTGAAATGATTCTTTCAATTTTGTGGCAGAGCGCACTAGAAATTGGAACACCCGTAGTTTTGGAAATGGGAAACTGGAAAATGCTTATGGCGGATGGAGAATACATGAGTTTATTTTCAGGAGAATATTGCTTTCACCAATGGAAGAAAGGATATTCTGAAAATACTCAACATGGGATTGGCCAGCAGACGACAGGATCTAACGGAAGGTTTACATACCTTTTGTGGCTCGTACAGCTACGCTGCTCCGGAAATTCTGCAGGTGCGTTGTCACTGCATCTTAAAAACATGAAATTTGAAAGAGTAAATATGAACATATATTAATATATATGCTAATTTATATTAGCATATTATTTATTAGCACATACTATTTTTAAAAACTTGATACGTTAAATTCACAGTTGAGAAGAAAATCTCAGCGGCGGTGCGCAAAACAAGTGTTCGAGTTTTGAGATCACAGCAATCTAACCAAACGAGTTTTATGGTTTTTGTAATATATCGGAGAGATCAATTTGGTTCGATATGAGTCATGATAAATGAAATTGAACACATTTTTTTGAAGTTTCAGATTTTCGGATTTGGAAAAACATTACTCTGTAGAATTCCTTGAGGAGTCACTCGCAATAGTACCAAAGAGTGTGCACTTTTCTTTGTGTCTTTGTTCGTGAGTGTGCACGTGGTACCAGTTTGAGACACTGAATATAGCAACATGAATGAAACTTCTGCCGTAAATCAAAGCTTGACCCAGTTTTTTGTGACAGGCCTTACCTTATCGTGGCGACAAATTGGATCAATGGGCGTTGGGGGTCATTCTCTACGTCATGACAAGGAGGGCCTCCCCATTCAAGTCTACAGAAGAATCGGCGCCTGCCTATTTGGCTGCCATCGCGGTGAGTTGAGATTTTTGATTCATGTCCTTTGCACGGTTTCAATGCTAAAAGTAGTAACTGATGAGTTTTCAAACTATGAATGGTACACAGTGAGAAAGGTTGACTTCACCACTTCGATCACCGCGAAATTTGGAACAGCTGTTTCTTGAAGGAGTTAAATTTGGAAAATTGCTCAAATCTCACACGCACGACCGTTCAGTATCGAGGACTATGTTGTTGTTTAGTTCGAGAAAACCTAGTGAATCTCTGACACATTTCAATCTCCTTTTCCCAGTCATATCATAAATCTATATATTTCGCTACAGTACGTTTCTTCTTCTTTTAAAGTGTCGATGTGCCGAAAAATCCAAAATGATTCGATCCCCGTTTTCACTTCTCCTTCTTCGTTTATTTATTCGATCAAGTTCACCTCCTGAAGTTTTGTAGTTTGATGCCAAACTTTCCCTGACTTTTGTTAATGTTAACGCCGTATACTCTTGGCAGCAGTTAGTGCATCATAACGTGTTCTCGTAGTTGCTATTGAGTTCATGCAAAATGCTAATTTCTGACTAAATTTGGTTCTCGTACATAGAAACAGAATAAAGCATTGATCTTGTGGTGACAAGTGGTGTGTGCGCGTCGCCAGCTGTGTTTACTGTTACGGGAAAAGTATTTCAGGCCGGTTTATCGATCCGAAAAAAAATACCAAGAATGTTCGCCACGGTGATAAGTCGAGTTCTGCATGTTAGTTTTGATGGAACTTGCCTTCTACTATCTCGTGACGAGTATAACAGTTTCAACGTGCTTCTAGAAATGAATTCATTTTGCGAATTATTCTTTTGAACGTAGGATTACAGACGTAGGATTACACGTAGAGCTGGAACGGGATTTTTATCTTCATTCTCGCCACGGTCGCGCAATGGTAGATTGTTATACACTCTGCTGTTGCCCTAGCCCCGGTCTCTACTATCTCTCTCTCTCTCTCTCTCTCTCTCTCTCTCTCTCTCGCTCTCTCTCTCTCTCTCTCTCTCTCTCTCTCTCTCTCTCTCTCTCTCTCTCTCTCTCTCTCTCTCTCTCTTCCCTCCTCTGTTTAGAGTTTTCGATGACTTTATATTTATTTTGATTCTAAATTTGATTGATTTCAGACCTCCCTATTCGCTTTCGGTAGGCGAAACGATTTGGACTACCCGGTTCGTGCGCTTCGTCCTTTTAATTCACCAAAAAACAGAGTGAGTTTTTCGTTTTTGGCGAGTTCGTAGGCAGAGATAGAGAGAGGGGATAGATAACATTAATACATGATTTACTGTAATACTCTCTGTTACTATCTCATGCTCTCTCTCCCTCCCTCTCTCTCTGTTACTTGGTAAATACATTTATTGTCAGATGGTAATGGTGTGCCACCGCATGATGTTAGCGGTGGGACATGAGTGAAGTATCGATCGTGGGCTGGCCTTGAAGTAATAGAAGGCGGCCAGCGCACATATGATACACACGAGATAACAATAGATAGAATAGATATAACATGTATATGCAATATCACTACAATTAATATACTAATAATACCACTGTGTTAATATAAAAAAGAGAGAGAGAAAGTGAGAAAATTTGAAACTTTATATAAAATTATAAGTTCCCCTGCGCAAGCCGACTAGTTTGTCTATTACAAATCTTTTATCTAGACAATCCGAGCAACTATCGATCCATTTGCCGAAGGGGATGCTCTCACCAGTAGATGCCCAAGCCAGAGAGAGAGAGAGAGAGAGAGAGAGAGAGAGAGAGAGAGAGAGAGAGAGAGAGAGAGAGAGAGAGAGAGAGAGAGAGAGAGAGAGAGAGAGAGAGAGAGAGAGAGAGAGAGTCCCCTAATAGTAATTATAATAGTTTTAGTTTTTCCATAATAGCTGTTTTTATCCTTGCCCTTTGATCTTGAAACCCTTTGAAGATCAGATTGAGCAAGAAGAAAATTAGGGTTAATATGAAGGAGTGCCTTGTTAATTGTGTTTCTCATGGAATTTTGACAATCAAGTTTTGTAAAATCGAGAAACAAGCACAGTGCAAACAAAATACGAAAATTTACCCGGCATGAGTTTACAAAACGGAATGAGGTTTCTAGTATTGGAATCTCGAAAAGGTCTCTGCGAAAAAAATAATCGAGGAAGGAGGAATAAGGCAAGGCGCTATTTTAGGGGCCCTACTCGTCTCCGCGCGCGTAGCGCGTCAAGCCAGCCCAGCATGAAGAAAATTGGTCAACTCGAGATTCGTGTATGAATTTTGTAAATTATTAACGCGCGCGCGACGCGCAAACGTTGCGCATTCAATGAAAAAAGTAAAATTTTACTGAAATAGTGTAACTTAAAAACAAAATAGTTACAGAGTGTGTTGGTCAGGAATGCTTACCAAAAGTACAATCCAGTCGTCGTCAGTGAGAACAATGAGGTAGACATAATTTTCAACTCTGCAACGTCACATACAATAGTTCCTAGATCCAATAGTTCATTTTGTTCATTTCATTTAATCCTAGAAAGCATTGAAAGCATAAAATTGTAGTGCAACATTTGCAGTGTGAATCAAAAAATAATTAATGAACGCTCGAATCTTGTCATTACTCCTCGTATTGTCCTCGGTTCGACTCGTATCGTTTACAGTCGCACGGTATTCCTGCGGATGTGATGACATTTCCAGACGCATCCACAATTCTCGGATCAATGGTTGAAGAAGGTCGAATGAGTCAACTTTTCAGAATGAGTAAGTTAGATTTATCATATAAGGCGGGTCAATTAAAAAAAATTGGAAAGTCGCCGAAAACCAGGAAACGTACCAAACGGCGCTCTCGGAAAAAACGGTCGACACGCGTGAGTGATTTGGCACAGAACTGGAATATTTTTCAAACGAAAGTGACTGCATGTCTGAATTGTGTGTGTTGCTTGATACTCGGGTTGTCAATAGTACAGTGAGGACAAGGATGAGTACTGACCACTTTATTGCGAATCAACAACAGACAATGCATTCGAAAAGTACCTGATTTGAAATCTTTCAAACTAAAAATAGACATACGAGAAATTCCAAAGCTAAAAATTTCCCGTCGACAAATTCCAAAGCTAAAAATTTCCCGTCGACAAATTCCAAAGCTAAAAATTACTCGTTTGACCAATGCCAAGACATTGCTTTTTGCTTTGAAATTTGTCAAGTAATGGTGTGCCTCAATTATTAAATGTCAAAACACAAATTCTGTAATTGGCACATGCCAAAACATCAATTTTAACAACCTAGCTTAAACAACATAAAAGTAATAGATAAAAGCAAATTACAAACATATTAAATAATGAAACAACACATATGTTCCAAATATAATTCAATTAGGATTATAAAAAGGTAGCTAGAGCTAAAGTGTTATGAAAAGCAAGCTACATGAGATGTGGTTCGCTATAAAAAAAGTTAAGCTTGAGAACATTGATAATGTTTGAGTTAGCGAAACCGAAAAGCCTATTGTAAATGGGATTGCAGGTACATATTACATTTGCAAGGCTTTTCGCTAACTCAGATAGAATGCTGAGAAGAGAAACTTGGCGGCTAGTAACCCACCCAAAGCGCTAGTAGCGGTTCGATCGAACGAAGGTATGCTAATACCCATTTAAATTAGTAGTGACTTCATTTTCGATAGCCGTTTGGCAACGGATACCAAGTTACTATTAACGGCTATAAAACAACTACCTCGAGTTCGCGAAAATGGAAAAAAATCACAACATGCTACTAGTTTTCTACCAAATTGCTAGCTAATTTGGACAGACCTCTATCTACCACTACTAAACAGCTAATAGCCGTTAGATCGGACGGCTACTGGTGATTAATTACTGTATATATGAACCAGGTTAATCAACGTGTTAATCTCTATTTTTTGAGCAAAAACCTCAGTTTAACAATAATTCGATCGCCCACAACAACGGTGAAACAAAGAAATTATATCCATTCTAGCATTTATTCGACGTGAAAATAGCAAATCCACTCCATTACAAAACAAACCTCAAAAGAATCCAATTTGCTATTTTCAATCGAATTTAACAAAATTCCGTGAAAAAAAAAAAACTTATTAATACAGATTTACGGAACTGAAAGTCAGAAACTGATTAATGATCTTGAGAGCATACCTATAACCTAGCAGAAACACAGAAAAAACGTCAAAAATACTAAACAAAGTAAACTGTCCGGGCAGCGAGTGACAGACCAGCAGCTTGGTATCCATTCGAGTGGACTCCTTTTGGGCCGGAATAGAAGGGAATGGGAATAATGCTTCGTCCGTATCTGAAACAGAAACTGTACTGAACAATAATGTCTGAATCAATACACATACACATTCTTCATAACCCTACAAAACGAGACGCTCGGTGCGTGACCAAAATAACCTTATATTGGCGCGGTGCGCGGTTTGAGCATACATCAGGAAGTTTGTCCGAATGGCCATGGAAAATAGAGAAACAAGCTACTTTTCTGCCATAAATGGGGGAAATTTTCTGTTTTCGATGCAAAATCATTAAATTTCACGCATTTAAGTATAAAAAGGACTCCTTCTTGTCGAATAGTTCGACCTCAACCTAGCTGGTGTATGTATGAAAGTATGAATTAGAGTAGTGTTTTCTACCCTATTCAAGTTTCCACGGCAATCCTCACAAAAAAATAGAAGACTGAGCATACACTGGTAAGGTTTGACTATTCGACAAAATAAGTCCGTTTTAAACTTGGACCTGTGAGAAATGATGTCATCAAAAAAAGACAACATCACTTGTTTTCAATCGAAGAGGAGCCCGCGTTTCGATTTTCTGTGGCTAATCGAACAATTTCATTAAGGTATGGGATTTCAAATGTTTAGACCTAAGTTGATTGACACTTATGGAGCATGTTGCATGTACTCAACTCAACCAATTGAGACTAATATCTTATATTGTTAATTTGCTCTTACTACTACACTAGAGTAAATTGAACATATTCCGTGAGCTACCTGAAAGAAAAAACGCACTCAAGTCGGCTTATATTTAGAGCGCTACGAGATTACGCGACAACTCGCCCCCGCGTGTGTGACACCTCGGCTCCACTGTTTTCAACAATAATAAGCAAGAAACAGGGCTTGAAAAGCGAATCACATTTTTTGAACCTCAAGGTTTGTTATTGAATTCAAATCAAAAACTAACAACTTAAAAAGTTGCTTAACAGCCACACATTTGATAGAAACAATGAATGTCTGAGAATAACGATACAATTAGCAAATTACTATCTCCTCTTCCGATTCCAACTCGTTTCTGAAGTTGTCTACTATTTCTAGGGGGGGGGGGGGGGGAAATCTAGGCATCCGCTTAATTCTGAAGTTCAGGCTGGTTTGAGTCATTTTTGAGCCGCGGGACAAGTTGTGACCCACACAACGAGAACGAGATGTCCGCAAACACCAGCAAAAGCTGCATGATGGGACGAAGCTAGAAAATTATAGAATGAAGACTCACCCTCGTTAAACTCGAACTCCATCTTGTGGTTGAGCGCGTCGCAGTTTCTCAGTGATGCGGGTAATCATTCCGAAACCTTCAAGAAACACATGTAGTCATGTCAAATAAATAATAAATATGAATAATTGCGTCTAAAAGAACGATAAAAAGAAAAATAACATTGTAACTCGATTTAAAAATTTTGCAAAAAAGACTGCAGACGTGCACAGGAAAATGCAGAAAGTACACGCGCGGGCTACGCATTACATTTTTCGTCACACGCTATCGTTAAAAAGTTGAAATTTTTCAAAATTTTCATTCTAAATGTAATTCTTTCGTGTCTTTTTTCGTTAGTTCTATGCTCGCACATGAATTGTATCGATAAAATTCGGCGTGTTGTGCAATCTAACCGTTTTTCCTAAAAACGGTGTGTCCAACATTATATTCGACAGCGTATGTTCATAATGCTCCGTTTCCACATGTTGTATTATGTCTCAGAAAAGTTTTATGTTTTCACGTGTTCTCACTTTCGTCACTAGGGTTTTCTCCTCGGTAAAAATTTAAGACGTTGGTGTTGATGTTAGGAACTTTACAATATACAGGTTGTGTTTTTCAGGTATAATTGCCAATGTGGAGACAGTGTGGGTGTTACTTAGATGAGTGGATGATTTTGGACTTCGATGGAGTAATCATAAGTAAGTTTTTGGTCAATTGGCATTGTAGATTTCGCGACTTCATCAAAAAACACTAGATTTAGAGCTAGGATTCTGGGTTTCCCCCTTGTTGAGTTAGAGTCGAATTAGATTTAATTGGGTTTTCCGAACCAGCGAGAGAAGGTAGTTTTAGGCAGGATTTATACTTTTTGCTGCCGGATCGAGCGTTTTTTGCTGTCAAAGTCGGCAGAAAAATACTTCAAACTCTTGCAGTTTTGCAGTATTTTAGCGAGCAAACTGTACATGACGTCAATAGTTGATTATATTCCTTGAAACCTCTAAACGGGTCAAAAGTCCACTTTTTATATAATCAGATAAAATGTTTGCTCGAAATTTCCATTTATCTTGCCGGAATTTGACTTTTGTGTAGTTAAAGATGAGCTTATCGTATCGGATATTAATTTTGTATGGTTTGGAGAGATCTCTGACACCAGAACTGAAATATGTAATGTGTAACCACCAAAATGAAAATGAACAAAAAATAAAATGTTTTACCATTAAAATCGTTTCCATACAAAATGTACTTGTTCTTTCAAGCAGGTTCAGACACTACAAGTAGCGTTACTAGAATGATAGTAATAATGACTTATATATATTTGTTCTACATATTTATTTTACAGGCGAGAGGAAGGGTAGACGTCCTTCGGGTGGATGACACATTGTGGCTCTTCGGAAATATTGTGAGTTTTTCAACACTAATTGTTTTCTATTGAGTATTTAGGGTTCTATAGGTCAAAAGTTTCAGATAAAACAGTTCAATGTTACATAGTGAAACCTAAAAACTTAAATTAAAGTGCGTAATTTTAAAATCATACACGATACCTCCGCAAAACAGATTTTGCCTCTCGCTTATCGCTTTTAAAACAGTTTTTGCCTCTAAAAATGATCGGATGCTCCAGGAATAGGAAGAAATGAGCATCGGTCGACGCAATAAGTACGGAGTAGTTTAGCTGTGGTTCGAGTTAATATTAACTGTGGTATTGTTCATTCAAATTCAGCCCACATACGATTGAAATATGCTAAAATAGGCGCACAACATTTTGAGTGTAAGGAGTGACCCCGAAAGTACCAAAACTTTTATAGTTTGAGTCATTTTTTGTTGGCCGATTTCGGTGGGAGCCAATTTGGAGATTTTAGTGGGAGCCAACTAGCTAGTCAATTCTCTGCTGTAGCAGTTAAGGGAAGGGATCGTGTCAGTTAACATTTTGATTAAGATTTTGACCTCCACCGGTTCGGCCTTACTCGTAGCTCAGTGAGGTGGTGCTCGTAGCTCAGTGAGCCCTAAAAACCGGTTCTATTCGCATTGATAAGCTGTATTGTTTTTTCAAATGATAGGATAAGTTGTTTTTCGAATCCAAAACCACGTTATTTCTCAATAGTCACATTGTACACTGATATTGTAGTACATGATAGCCACTTATTCTCTCAACGTAAAATAACATATCCCAGCTGAGAAACTGAATGCTCCAAAGACCTGACACCATGGGACGGGTAAAATACCCCGTCGAAGTGGTGTAGACCGATGCACATTTTCGCCCTATTTCTAGAAGTTGCGCTCATTTTTTCAGGCGGAAACAGTTTGACACACGATACACGAGAAATGTACTCACTTTTCAGAAGTATAATGCCAGTTTTCAGAGTTACACACGTTCATTTTAGTTGTACTGGCACTTATCTATTTTACCTATGCCTGACACCTGAGAAACGGTGGAAATCTGAACGAGAAATGAAGTATGAAAAACATCGGTAACTATTTATGCTGTTCCTTTCATCAAATAACTTTTTAGGTGTCTGTCATAGTGTCATCCTGGGTTCGCTCTCGGGCAAAGCTGACGGAATCAATAACAAGAAAACGGAAGAAGATTCTGGGATTCCCGAGACCCGTCCCAAAAGTGCTTCATGTCGTCCCACTTCGCTGCTGTTTGTTTAGCTCCATATTCCCTTGGACATACTTTGTAGTGTAGTGTGTGAGTTTTCATACAAAATATAAGAAAAAGTAGAGTTACGAGGCGATCTAAATATGTTTTTTTAGTTAGTTAATGATCTTTTTTCGTGTTAAAAATTAGGGTTTGAAACGTTCCAAACAATATTTAGGCTTTTGGAAAATGTTGACATGATATTTTCGTGTTTTGGAACATTTCAAATGTCGATGTAGCTTTTAGCATCGTTCAAATGTCTGGTTCCCAGTTCCAACTGTTCTAATGTGCCAGAATTTTCTATTTCCGTTCGGAAAGGTTTCGAGAATATAGGGATTTGGAACAAGACAAACTAATTTTATGATTTTGATAAATGCTGAATATTCCCCTTTCCTTTTTGAAACATTTCATAATTATTGTTTTCTAGAAAGGTTTGAATAACATAGGGGTTTGAAATTTGTTTTCTCAGAATGTATGTGTTTGACACTTTTCAAATCATCACTTTACCATTTGGAAACTCTTGGAAGTAGTAATATTGTAGGTGCTTGAACCATGTCTCTTGGAATATAGGTTTTTGACACATTTCAAATCATTACTTTTCTATTTGGGAACTTTTAAAGTAGCAGTATATCTGTTTGAAATGTGTGAGATGTTTATTATTGTGATAATCGTGTTGTACTTTGATCAGTTTGTCATAATGTGATAATAAATGTTCCTCAATAATGTGTTTGTTTTTAAGTTCAAAATTATGGTTCCGGCTTTTAAAATGTTCCATAGTTGCAAGTGGGTGGCAATTGCAGAGACAGAAAACTACCACCGTGTCCGAGTGATTTCGGGCGACACGGCCTCCTCATTTGGCACAAAACAGCGATATTTTTCACGAAGTACCAAAATACACAAAATTTGGCACGTTTCCTGGTTTTCGGCGACTTTCCAATTTTTTTTAATTGACCCCGCCTTATATGATCTATCAACTTATATTTTCAAGGAACTTATCTCCTCAGATATTTGAAAACATGTTTTATTTTCAACTCGTTCAACGTTTTCACATACTTCCGCCGGGAATCACACATTTCTATTTATTCAGTACCTAATTTTTCTCCAACTCTGAAGTAAAAAACCAAGTTGTTTACCAAGGTTCGCGCCACCAAATTGGTCACTAGTTGATATCAAGTTGTGAAATCAAACCTTGGTGCACAACTTGGGCGGCGGGTTACGGTAGTTTTGCAATAGGGCCAGGGTCGGCTGGTACCCCGCTAAAAACAGCTGGTACTTCCAATTATGCACAAATACTCTATTTTTGTTTTGCTATTGATATCAAATACAATGAAAACCAATAATTCACACATTTATTCAATTGTGCATCGAACGTACAGAAAACACAAAAATGGCTGAACGAAACGAGAAAAACCAAAAAATACAATTTTGAGTGACATATTATAAAATCTTAAAACTACATACTACAAAGCTCAAAATAGTTATAGTGATGCACTTCTGCACTTCTGAACTCAAGAATAGCACGTCAAACTGTTAAATATCGCAAAAAAAATATCTTTTTGGACTAACTACGATAAACCATAAAATAATTACCAACCAAACTGAAAATATGACTCAATAGTAAGAAAATTAGTACACGAAGATCAACTGCACAACCGTGATACACAACCGTGAACAACTTCACTAACATGCAAACAAAACTAGCCAAAATACAGCTAACCTAATAATACTATGATGTAAAAAAAGTGTAAAAGACCTGCTAATACGGCCGCTTTTAACTTCGATTCGTTTTGAAATTTCTGATATCCTTCAATCCCGCTCTCGCTAAGGTTTTCTGACGTCCCCTCGCCGCAGCCAGCGGTACTCAGAACTAAAAAAATGATCTTAGTGAACCGCTCTACCATCACATTCATTGACATACACCAGTAAGGCGTGACTATTCTGCAAAAAGTAACCCGTTTTTCGATTAAAATATCCGATTTTAACGTGGATAGCGTAAAAATCGGCAAATACACCAGCCAACTTCACTGGAATCTGCACGTTAATTCTCATTTTACAGAACCGAATCAGCCACGAACACTAGTTTTTGAAGTTCTGAAATTAATTTCGTCTCAGATTAACGAAATTCCTGATTAACCATTGTAATTTCGAACGTGAAAAGCAACTTGATGTTTGAATATGTTCGTTAATCGCTAAGTCCAGTTTAGAATCATATGAAAATGACAAGAAACTCACGGAACAGCAAGATATCAGCTTTCTCTGTTCGCAGGGGATGGATAGAGGCGGCACAAATCTGTAAATAACTACTATAGCTGACAGTGTTATTCTAGGGTCTGAAGCTAGACCAAACATGAAACGAATTTGTTGAATTTTCCATTGAATCACCAGTTTTTCTTCAAACTAGGAATTTGGAACTGCCCTGGTTTCAACAAATATTGGTGAAATCTCACTTTCCACTTAGTTTTGTAGTTAGTTTACGCAAATAAAGACCTGATTTTCAATCTATTTTGCGAACAGCGAAATAGTCTCCCGTATGCGCATGACTGACTGCATAAATGCATAAATGAACTGTAGTTTCTACTTTGGCACGCTACGCATCGAACTACGTATACACCGCGGATGATGCAAATGTCAATTTAGAGCCCACAAAGAACATACTATGTGTCGTATTGGCCCACGTTTCCTGAGAGAAAGAAAAGAGGACCAGAAAGAACAATATTACCCACTAATACAAATACTGAAGTATGGATGTTGTCATACATCCGCAAGTTTTGAGTTTTTCAATAAAGGCATCCGTTTTTTGATTAAAAAACAATAGGTTAATTTGATTGCATCAACAACTGACAGATTCCCGATAATTGTGCTTCGTGAAGAGAAAGCCCGCCCTCTAAAAGTGTCTGGCTATTTGAATAACTTTGCTGAGTATGTGATCAACCTGTTTATGATCTTTCTTAAAGAAATGAACATACCGAATGACCGCGAATGAGTTGCCCCTCTCGTCCTTTCTTCCGGAACCAGGGTGGGAGGTGGACGACAGACTGTCTGCCCGTAACGGCGGCATGACTGCAGTACATCTGAAATACTGAATATTAAAAATTTCGCTAAACTTGTGCCAGGATAGTCAGAAAACTGATGCCTTCAACCCAAAACCCATAAATACTCCAGTGAAGTTGTCCGTATAATATCCACAAAAAATCCACAAAACAGGATACTTTTGCGCCAAAACGAGAAAATTTTTCTATTTTTGATGGAATGGAAACTCTCTAATTTTCACGTGTTTGAAGCAGAAAATGGACTACTTTTTGTCGACTAGTCGGACCCCATTGGTGTATGCTTCAATCGTTTTGTGTCAAACCTGCCTTTAACTTTCAAGGAGCCAAAAAAAATAGACTAGACTGATCTACTGTACATTCATACACATACGTGAAATAGTTCCGAATCGGGGCGAAATCAGCATGAGCAGCCCCAAAAGTAAGCATGAGCTGCCTCGAAAACCGGAAATAGAAGTAATTTTGCCTAGAATCTTCAACATTTACCCCAAAAAGTGATCATGGTACAATCGGAATCGGGCAAAAGTTAGTATCAGCCAATATCAGAATAAGGGGGTATTTTACGTATGTTCATACACCAGCAAGGTTGTCCGAATAGTCAGAAAAATTCAAAAAAACGGACTACTTTTTAGCCGAAAAGATGAAAATCGGTCTACTTTCGATGAAACTTCTCTAGTTTGAAACCGGCTAGCTTGCTTGTTAACTAGTCAGCACAGACATGCATTAGAATGAACCGAATCGATTTGTAGACTTAAACTTTAGACGATTCAACATAAGATAAAAGGCTAGCGTGATCGTTTATCAAAAAACTGGATTATAGTAACCATAGCCTTATTTACTGACAAGCTTCGGAGAACTATACTATAACATAAAAACCGGCTGAATTCTAGAGTTTAAACTCCAAACCACCAACCTTCATCTTATTCGAAAGATATCGAATTCCTGTCCGATCACCGTAGAGATGGGTAATGACAATAACCTGCAATCATGTTACTAGTGACTGGTGTAAGTAATTTGGACCTCGAGAGTCATTAATATTTGAAAGTGTGAAGTTTTATTAGAAAAGTTCAACTTCATAATATCATAAGAATAAAGCATCTCGGGTAAACCATTGAAAACAAGTTATCCCGATTAGTAAACGTGTAATTGATAGATAAAAAACCCCGTTGTGCAGTTTGAAAACTTAAAATAGCTTGAGTTTTCATTCCATTGAATTGAAATTTTACGATATGAGTGTGTAGGAAGCTGTTTCCAGCAATGAAAGTACAATTCATCAATGTAGCACATCTCAGAAACGATAAAACAGACTCTTACCATATTTGCTGAAACCGTCGGCTTCTTCGACATCCAAGATCCAACGTGGAATTGAGCGAAGCGGACAGGTCGAACATCGCACGAACCCAACTGAGAATGCAGAAAAGTTCATTGAACAACGGAGCAATCGAATCTATTGAAGTCTGATGAAGCAAATGGGGAAACGACAGCATCCAAACAAACACACTTTCATAGCAAAACAAATTTGCCATTTTTTGAAAATACGGCACTATATGGTCACATTATACGTTTTTTCAGTCTGTTCACTTGGTACACACTACTGCTTTATCAAGTAAAACGTTCGTCACAACATCAGAATCAATAAAAACGAGAGAAAAAGGGAAATAAGATAATACAACAAAAATGATGGAATAATTCAAAAATTCGAATCGTAAAAATTATACAGCAGTACTTGACGCAATTTATGTACGCAATACGCAGTCTTGCGTTTGTCTACCGTAAGACCTTGGTAAACAACTTGGTAAACTGCTCAAACCTTGATTCACAACTTGGGTTTTTGGCGAACCTTGGTAAACAACTCGGTTTTTAACTTCAGAGAAACAGACCGTATTGAATGCGGGTGAATTTCTTCCCGGTGGTTCATTTCAAAACCGAACCGGATTCAGACTGACAAAGGTGGAATTGAACCAATTCAAGTAATCATTGCTGAAATGGTCGACTACGTAACGCTAGTTTGAACGTTGTAACGTTCGTAACGGGTTGGGTCTCCTGTCAGTTTGAGAACTCAAGTGGTTTTATTTTTTGGTTTATTACCGAACCAACTGGTTCGGGAGGAAGTGGTTTGAATTTGGTTAGGAACAGTCGGTTGGGGAGACATTTGCCTCGAATGCGTTAGGATGAAAACTGTTTGCTATAGTCTGCGCAATGTCACGCCAGTTGTTTCAGAGCTTGGAAAGAATATGGATGGTAATAGAATCCTATGTATTTTATATATCTTTAATCACTCGAATTAACTAAATATGAAGCTGTTGGTTGCTGTTCTGTGTAAGTGAATTGGTGGTGCAGCTGTTATGATAATGTTCTGGTTCCAGAACGCCTACCGCCTCCTTCTAAGGAAAAGGAGTGGTGTCCGTTGTGTGATGGCCACTACAGAATGGATAATCATTTCACAACCTTCCACAAGGAACTTGATGCGGCAGAGAAGAAGGTAGGTTCTGTTGTTCAACTCGTCTAAATATCCAAAAAGGAATAGAATCACAACAATTTAGGTTAATATCTTACAATGCTTGGAACATTGGAATTAGTTAACAACCGACAGCGAGATGCTTGTATGAACAATTTCAACTAATTTATCATACCGGGCGACTTTTACAATTAACAAGAAATCCGAAGAATAGGGATTATGAGAGTTGAGAGAAATATATGTTTGCTTTGCACTTCTCCTATTGTGGCAAACGTTAGTTGCCTCGACCCTATTATCAAATTTTGTGAAAGAGGATGCTCTTTAAAAGAGGATGCTCTTCTAGTAGACTTGTTTTAGTTGACATGTAAACAGAATGTTGTCGTATCCACCAATAACCTTTGCTCCCCTTGGTGCGTTTTTAGGCTCTCGGGAGGAAAATCTTAACAAAATTTGCTTCACCGGAAACCTAAAAACGCTCCCGGAAAAGGAAAAACAATGTGGATACGCCCTCTCATGTCCAAACTTTCAACATTGATTTTATATAAGTCATCAGCTCACTTGCGTGTTCGAGCTTCTTTATTTATTTCCTACGTTCATTTTCAGGCGCTGTTCTTCTACTTGTCTAATCTTCGATGCCAGCGAGCGGTGTTATGGTTCGAGGTGGGGGGTCGTTGTACTGATGATCGTTGTACTGATGATGTTGCGAGGGTCTTGAAATCGGCGGGCATCCATGTATGGCCAGACACTGCCGATGTGACACAGTCTACTGAAGGGGAGGATACCCAACAGGAAGACGATATCACCCGGGAAGGGAGGATATCACTGAAAGTACCCAACAGGAAGACGATATCACCCAGAGCTCCGACAAGGATACCGATCTCTACCGAACAAGAAGGGACTGACGGCAAGGATATACCTAGCAATGAGGGTCGCTGCTGTGTCCAGTTAAAGAAACGATTTCGATATAGTGTTCTGTAGATTTGATATAAATAGAATTTAGTGAATAAACACTTATTCTATTTCTCTTCTATTTTGCTCAAGAGACGTATGTGTACGTAGTATATCTGTTTGTGCATTATGTGTTGCTTGAATGTCTTCTGTCTTCAACAATTTTTCTCTCTTGCGAATATCAACCAAATTCACTCTTTTAGGAGCTTAAAAATGAGAGCTTCCCTCATATGGATCATGTGGGTATATCCCTGAGTTTTCCGGTTGAATTAGAAATCAGAGTAGGTGTTGCACGCGCATTCATTTGACAAAGCGCTGTGTCTTTTTGAATGGCAGCCTGCTGCCCTCACAGATCGTTTTCAGGTGTGCATGTTGAGAGAATTAGGTATTTTCGAAGACAACATTTCGTTTTAGTGCCTTCATCGAAAGAACGAGTTTATATTTAAGAAAACATTAGGTTGTTATATGTTAGCTGGCTGGTCGGGTGTACTTTGATCCCATGCGCGAAATTTTGTTTTGCTAGCTGCTGCCGTTGTTAGAAATTTATCCTGCTTTCTATTTACTGTGCTCATCATTCTATTCCACCTGTTTTTATGTTCAAGCCATTTTGTTGCAGTTCATGAAACATTTCAGCTTTCCTCTCGTTTCATTCATCACTTTTTCTAGATGTGGTTGAGCCCATTTCAATTCGCTAGATTATCTGTTCCATTGAGAAATGTGGTTAATGGGAAGTGGACCACCACTCATCATAAGAAAGTGGAGTCGAACGTATTTTAAATGACAGACACCTCCATTTACTGATCAGTGTTAAATTAGATAATTTTAGTGATGCTCGAAAACTCATACTTTTTCGAAATGCGTAAAACATATTTAATGTGGGTGCACGCTGTTTACAGGGCGCACCCATAAGAAAAATGAAGAACGGCGATCGTTCAAAATTTATACAATCATTTATGTGGTTTATATGTTTATATTGTTTCATTCTCTTTGTTTCATGGTTTCTAGAACACTAATTCATATAAGCTTTTTTACATAATTCAGTGACATCTCTCTTCCTCCACTTCTTAGTCAATACAAGTCTACGAATAAAACCAAGAAAAGTGCTCTGCAATACATACAATAGTTATCATGCGTTTTTTTTTGTGTTGGTTGGCTGTCTTTTGAAATCAATAATTACCTCCGTTTTCAGTCGTCGATATTTAGTGGTTTTCTATTTTTAACCCGCCTTCAATTCTTCAGTTCTCGATTGAAGAAGGACGATAATGTGGACCAATCTCGTGTCAACGGTCCTTTAAACTGCAATTGAAAAATGTATTGCAGGACTGAACCGCTGCGATTGGACCACATAATCGTCCTTCTTTAATACCCCTGTGTCACCAAGAAAACTAAAATGTTACCCATCACCGTTTCCAGTACTCAATGTTTGGTGGAACTGGAGGTTTTCCATTCGTATCAAGCCCGAATCCAGAGTATTGAAAATATCCTAATAATGAACACTTCGAGATGCACCGAATCTAAACATTTCTGAAAACTCGAAGTGGTCTGGGTATAAGGTGGGAAACAGAAATAGGTTAGGTTACTTGAAATAAAGTGAACTTGGAATAAACTTGTTACATAAATGAGTAAGTGAACTGAACATCTGAATGAACTAAGAAGAGAGAGAGAAAAAGAGAGAGGGGGGGGTGTCAGGAAGAAAGCTATCGTACTTCCCCCTCCCCCGACCCGAAATAGAAAGATCTTTGAACCTCCTGGGTTCCAGACGTGGTCTGAGTCACCCCAGAATTGCTCACAATCGACCATGGTCTCAGACCACGCATCACAGGGTTCGGGGCGCAAATAGCCGCGCATATAAAGCGCCGCAGACAGCCAATAGGCGCCGCGGTGTGCGCGCAAATAGCGGCGTTTCAAAATGCGCCGCATTTTGCTGCGCTTACGGGCACATTATGGGCACACATTAACTTACGGCATACTCACAAAAGAGAGATTTCTCGCATACTTGTTGTTCGCTTCCAGGATTCGCTTCGCACAACAAATTATGTAATAATAGCACTTTACCATTACTGCAATAATGTATGTTAAATGAGCTCCGTTTCCTGTCATTGGCAGAAACAGAAAATATTCTTCCAGATAACCGAGTCTGACAACACTTACAGCATCAGAGTCGGCGTGGGGTTGTGGTCAAATTATATCACATCCTTACGGGAACTCTTATAGTATGAGTACACATTCGTACGATCTTGCCAATGTCGGCCAATTACACAATCAACCAGGTTGATTGTTCGTCATTTAAAATACAACCCCCTCTCCCCGATGACATTCTCAGTTCGACCTCCGATCGATCAATTATTGATTGATTATATTCAATACAAGGGATGTCACAAATTAATGTATATTCATTATGGAGCCAACGGTGGGTTGCATCTTTTTCTTGTTGTGAGATGGGTTAACCATAAGTTTTTCACAGGGGTGACGACATGATGTATCACTGCAATATGACGAATAGGATGTGAAAATTGAAATTGGATGAAATCGAAGTTGTAGTTTGGTCTTTGAACACCATCATTGTCAAATTTTGCAACAAATCATCCGGAACGAAATACCACAGAAATTTGAGAAAAAAATTATTGTATCTGCACTTTGCTCAGCGACACCTATACATAACATTTTATGCCGAAAGTGAAATATTCTTCGGGTTTTCACCCTCAGAAACTGCTTGTAGAAATTGCAGTGAGATTCGTTTTTGAAATGAGACAAAGTTCTTTTGTGTGTGTTTTTGATGCATATCGACTACTTGATGTTGCAGCTGATCGAAGTCTTCATGGAATGTTTGAATATTTGAACAACAAGTCACCGGAATATGAGCTGTATGTTGATAATTACATGGTAAGCAATAAAAGCATATGTTAATTATTGTTTTGTCATTGTTGTACTACAGCTTGGAACAAGCGTAACTACTTTTCGAAATGAGAGTCAGCCTTTGCAGTTTGTTCCACCTGTAGAAAAATATTTTCGAAAACCCGCCAGTTGACCCTAGTTTACTAATTTGTGTATTCAGAAATGTTATGAAGCGTGTAATTGAAAAACCGATTGCACAGCCGAACTCACCCAAATGGAGTTATACTGTGCACACTTGCAGTTTTTTACACAGTTTACTTTTCGATTCATTCAATTCTGGAGCTGTTTACCTCTTTCAAATTTTCTGCGCAAATTTTCTGCAAATTTTCTCCTCGAGACGAAGAGTTTTTCCGCGAGTTCCTGAATGATCTCCACATGAGATTCTCGCGACGTCACGCGAAAAATGGAAACACGTCACGTGAGAAGGAGGACGAACTTGCGTGAGTCACGTGAAAGGACGAGGTTCTGAGCTTGTTGAAAATACCAGAAGAGAACTCCTATATGATCAATATCTATCATCTTCCACCTGAGCAAACATTTCACGGCACGGATTTAGTCCAATTAGTAACAGTGTAGCGTTAAGGCTCTGTCTGAGATACAGCTCATTTAGCAGGTGTTTCCCTTTTTCTGTGTAGTTTCTCGTCCTAGTTCGATTCCGTCTAGAATCGTCTGCCCAAAAAACATTAAATAATATTATATTATTACAATGTCTGCAAAGAACAGGAAAATAGTTGTTCGGGGTTTACACTGAAGTTCTTTTATTGGTCAGTATCAGCTCTTTCAGTCCTTTGAATGTGGTTGTCGACATAGAGAGCGGATAAAGGATGAGAGTTTTTCTGCGAGCTCTCAAAGAAAGTGTTCTCGTGCGAAACGAATATCACTGCGTTTTCGCTAACTGTGTGAGTTTCTTAGAAAGAAAATAATCCGAGTGCTCAACATTTTAGGAAACCATTTCATATGCTAGTCATATGATTACGGCGAGACACTCGGAACTGATTGGAAAGTTTCAACCAATTTCAAAAAACTCAGTCATAAGCCATGAGCGGTTGAGATAGTTGTTTTCACCGTTCATTTGAGAAGTAACAGTATTTGGAGTGTACTTTTAGGTTACCAACTCATGTAAACAAATAAATGCCGGTTCAACCGCAGGTTACTTGTAGAACAGGTTTTTTAATTATACTGCTTTAGGAAATGGAAGATTCTGACCTATCTTTTCCCACCACTATTCCTTGATCAACATTACTGGATTTCAAATGTTCGATCGAATGAACAAAACATTCATGTGAGTGAAATTCTACTCATTTTCTCTTACTTTTACCAAATCAATACAAACTGACCGTCAAGTATTCACAATCCACCCAACTTCCTGTGGCTGTCTTGTTTACCGAGAGTAGAAAAAAAACTGTATCAGTTTGAAATAAGACAATTTTTCACATTTTCCGAAATAACGTATTTTCAGCGAAACATGTTCGAGAACACGTACGATGCTACTCGTCACTCTCTAAATGATCATGTACCTGTGAGTTACTATTTCTTGATTTCTCCCCAACCACTGTTGCATTTCAAGTCAGGTAGAAACGAAAACAGGCCGAAAATGAATTTGCCTGCAGACGTGAATGTTTCGGTTTCTTTTCCT
The DNA here is from genome assembly GCA_964036275.1 of Litoditis marina. NCBI lineage: Eukaryota > Metazoa > Nematoda > Chromadorea > Rhabditida > Rhabditidae > Litoditis > Litoditis marina. Next base: position 162,359 of record CAXIWQ010000208.1, read on the forward strand.
TTCTCCTCAAACCTTTTCCTGAGGATTAAAATCTCACTACAAGTTACCTTACGTTGTAAACTAGTGGAATGTGTTTGTTTCTTGCCCAATAGACACTTCAAACTATAAACCGCGACTATATTGGAATAGGTCTGGAGAGAATCAGATAGGTACGGTAACTGTAGTTCGATTTGTGTAGGTTTTGGGAAACATCGATAATTCATGTTGGTCTTCTGACCACACTGAAACTTATGACTGCAATAGGTCCTGTATGGTTAGTTTCCTCGAAGCGAACCTATAGTTCACACCATTCCTACTGAGCCTCCTCGTATCTTTACTGTGCCTGACATAGGTGAAAAATCGCGGGCCGATTCGGCCCGAGTCGGGTCATTTCGGGGGAAAATGTCGGGCCGAAAAGGCACCTTTTCGGCCCGACGATTTTTCGGCCGATATGACCCGAATCGGGGAAATTCGTGCAATATTTGTATTTTCTCAGCTCGTTCAATTGCACATATAAAATATACAAACAACAGTAATATATGATATTTTTATTAAAAATAGACAATAAAATGAAGACTGTCGGAAATTTTGGCGCGTTCTCGATTTGTGGGTGGCCTCAGAGTAGTCGAAAACTTAGCAGATCTGAAAGAAGGAAGGTTTAGAGCCTAAAACCCTCTAAAAATCTCCAAAAACGTAATTACTGTTAGATACAATACCATTTACATTGCCATATTCATGTGATTTAGGCTAGCTAATTGGTTATATACGAGTTGTATACCCCAACTTAGAGAACAACTAGAGAAAAACGATTGATTTTTCTCTGCCATATTTCACAGGAATGTGCAATAATGAACTTGATGTGGAACAGCCGCGTTTTCTGAACCTAATCAATATAATTATTGAAAACAGTATAGGATTCGCTATTTCCAAAGCAAGTCTATGGTTTACGTTGCTCTATCACGCTGTGTATGTCGTTTTCTGTTGTTTTTTTACAAACTCGATACAAGCCAAACTATGGCGGGTATCAGATTCAAAATACAATAACTCTTATCGCAATTAGGCAAGTTCTTGTTGTTGATTAATCTTGATTGCCTCGATACACGCCATCCCTCGAATTCCGGTCAAAAAGTGAAGAGATCAAACTACAAACACAGCGGGACAGGGCAAAATACACCGTATTGCCTCTTTTGGGCAGGAGCGCCCTATATTTCGATACTATAATGATTGTATATGAAAACATGTAGA